>SKCR01024326.1:0-152970 GCA_019454045.1 Zanthoxylum bungeanum
TTTGTTATCATCAATCAAGTTAACCGTTTTTATCCTCAAATGCGACAAGGTGGAATGGAAACTTCAAAATCTGTGACTCAAACTAAAAATCAAACAACATAAAATTCTCTAATTAGCATATCACCAACCTTCTAAAATGCAGTAATCATTGTAAGATAACTTGGGTTTGATATGTAAAACAAAAGAAAAGATGGGATTTATCAAGCAGCAAGGTTGGAGAGAAATAAAATTGACACAGTTGAAAGTTTTTGGGAACATTTCATGGAGTTAATCACTGCATGTAATCCTTCAGTTTTTGGGAACCATTGCGAGCAAAGTAGGCATATCATACAATCAAAGATGTAAGAAACCATAAAAATCATGGATTTGAGTAACCAGAATGTAAATGGTGAATAAAAGTACCCTATTTTATCTCTGAATTTGCTAGAAGAAACTGAAAATATTTTGTTAAGGAAATAATATATCTTTATTATGGAAACAATCTCCAAGATATGATTCTAGAATCCCCAAGATTTGTGGCTTTATTATATACCCTTATTATTAATATTTCCTTCCTAGTTTAGTTTCATATATTGCCTATATAGAGGTCCCTATCATTATAAATACAAAATAGAGTGAATTCAAGACTTTCTTTCATTATTTAACATGGTATCAAATACTCGGTTACGACTTTTCTAGTTTCGCTCTCTCTAATTCTCATCGGCGCGTGGGGATCGCAACCACCATCGGTACGTGAAACTTATGCACCACCTTGTCTCTATTGCCTAAATTCCCCAATTCACAACACAACACAATAAACATTGTTCTGTTTTCATTAGCTTCTCTCTTTCTCTCGTGTTGGGTCCTTTGCGTTTGGCTTATGTTTGAATCAATTATTGAAAATTGGTGAGACGATGATGATGGGTTTTGGTTCCTTAGGTAATGAAGGTGGATCTTCATCCTCACCATTCAATTTAACTGTTTCGGCTCTTTCAGGCTTCAGCTCTCTTTCATATTCTTAATATCTAAAGGGTGCTCCTGGACATGGGATTCTTTATAGAAACCATGGCCATTGTCGAGTTGAGGGATTCTCGGATGCAGATTGGGCTGGATCTCCACTAGATAGAAGGTCAACTACAGGATATTGTGTCTTTGTTTGAGGCAATCTAGTGTCGTGGAAGGGTAAGAAGCAGAGTGTCATGGCACGATCTAGTGCGGAATCTGAGTATCGAGCTATGGTACAAGTTACTTGTGAATTGATATGGGGTCATCATCTACTAAAGGAAATCAAGATTACCAGCTCACTTCCTATGAGATTGTGGTGTGATAATCAGGCAGCTATTCACATTGCAAAGAAACCAGTATATCATGAACGAACAAAGCATTTAGAAGCAAACTGTCATTTTGTTCGGGTGAAACTACAAGGAGGGTTGATTTCATTGCCAAATATCATGACAAGAGAGCAACGAGCTGATCTTCTTACCAAAGCTCTTGTCAGTAGTTGGGTTAGCTATCTTTGTAACAAGCTGGGCGTGATAAATATTTATGCTCCAGTTTGAGGGGGAGTGTTGAAAGAGAGTATCTATATACAAAGGGGTATTTTAGTCACAAGACATATTTTAGTAATCCCTAAGCTATAAATATGTATTATGGTGTTAATAAAGTTAAAAAAGATTTCTGGCTACTTGATTACAGTTAACAAGTTTCATGTATTACCTATATAAAGGCCTCTATCATTATAAACAGCCAAAACACCACCCAACATAGAGGAACCTAGAGAAGTAGAGCTACACAAAAGCGATATTAATATCTTTCTATTTTCTGAGTAAAAAAAAGAAAATCCCTGATCCTGCAGCTAAACTAGCCTCTGCAGATGCAAACTAGCTTTACCACCACTTCCCAATTCAAATGAACAAAAAAAAAGAACTATCTTAGAATTCCTCAAGACCAGAGTTAGAAATAAATGCGAGAAAAAGAAAAAATTTCGACAAGCAAAAAACTTCGCTCTCTTAAATTTACCTTTTCATTTGAATTTTGAAATCATTTTATTATGCAAACTCAGCTATCCAACAACACAAAAACCAGTGAAAAAATTAAACAAAGATAATCTCTCTAGTAGTAAGTGTGACACAATGAATCATCAAATTGGAAATGCTTGTTCTTGTCAATACATTGGTCAACCAAGCAAAAAGACAAAATTTGTCTCTCAGCCATGCACTAACTAAAAATCACATTCTATAGGTTTACAGTTATCCATACGAACTAAACCACTACTTATCTGACTAATAATACCAAATCTTCATATTAACACAATGCACATGCCTACCACATATTTGACATCTATACAAGCTGTAGAAGTAGAAACCAAACAGAATAAGAAGCATCAGTATATAAGTCTATCGAATAAATGTTTCATGTCAAAGCAGCTAAATAAAAGCAGTGATTGTGCACTGAAATCCAACTTAGGCATAACTAAAGAATAGGTCCTTGAAGAGTTTGAAAATTACCGGCAGACTGAATCACTTGGAGACCAGAAGCATCTCAGGTTTCTTTCCTTTAGTAGGAGTGTTAGAATTGGAAGAGGCGTTTGCCATAATAGCATTGGCCTTTGCAGCGGCACGCTCCCTCTTATCTAGTTGAATGAGACTCCGAGTTCCTATAATTGCCTGCGGAGACAAATCATGAGAAGCCCTAGCGTACAACCTCCCAACGGCAACAGCAGCACCATCTTTAAGATCTTGTGAATTCAGTGGTCCCAACAAACAATGCCCCAAAATCCTCAAAACAGGCTGCAAAAACTCCCAAGGTAAAGGAATTCTGACTCCCTTAAAGTCATTCCCATGAACATTTTGATCAATACTCAATCTTTCAATGTCATTTTCAACATCAAAATCCAACTTGTTTTGACAAAGACAATCCTGGCCAGCCCAAGCGGCCGCAAATTTGCAAAAATCAAGCTTAGACCAAGTAGGCATGTGAGAGATGTGCTTATAATAAACATAAAAAGCTGTTCCAAGAATACAGGCACGCTTGGCAGACTTGACAGCAATGTGTGGCTCCAGTGGGGCCGACAGAATTCCAACAGATGGCCTAGATTTGTTCTCTTTAATAGGAGTACGAGGGAAGTGGTATAGTGAAGGCTGAGATAGGTCAGGAATTTGAACAAGGAGAGGTTTGCCCGCACGGGATTTGGCTTCAGAGCTGTATATTGCAAGAATTACAGCTTCGAATCCGGCAAGTGAAGGAACTGAAGAGGTTTCGTAGGAATGAACACGAGCGAGGTAGATGGCGGAGAGTAAGGGAAGGAAAGAGAGAACAATAAGACGGAGATTGGAATCAGAAGAGATGTAAGTGTCGTAAAGCCATTGGCAGAGAGGATCTGAGCCAGAACCGGACGAAGGAGTGGAGAGTAAAGAGGAAAGAAGGGAGTAGGCGTCAGGGGAAGAGAGAAGAGAAATGGCAGGACGGTCAGAATCAGCGAGAGAAGAGAGAGAGAATGATGACGTGGAGGAGGAGGAGGAGATAATTGAGGATAAGGAGAGAATTCGAGACCTTGCTTTGGAGACGGATTCCCACCACGAATGCACCGGATCTCCATCGCCTGCACCGCTGATTGGATTTGGATTTGGATTTGGATTTGGATTTGAAGAAGAGGCGGATGATGATGAGGGGGAATTGTTGGACTGGTGAATGGTAAACTCCATGCTTCGCTGGCTTTCGCTGGCTTTGAGCGCATGCGTTACTTAAATGAGGGAGGGAGTCTGTGTCAAATCTTATGCTTGGACTGCTAAGCAAGCACGACTCAGTGACAAACAACCAGCTGGGCTGGGCCCGGGCTGGATCAGGTCTCAGACCCGTTTTTTAAATTAATAAAAAATTTTATTTTTTAAAATAAAATAATTATAATTTTTTGAATTTTTTAATACTTAAAAATGAAAAAAACAATTAAGAATATCAATATTTTTTGTGGTTTTTGGATTGTATCTTAAAAATTTAATTATAAATGTATATATTTAGAATTAAAAATTAATTTACATTACCTTGAGCTTTTTGCCTATCTCAAAAATTAAAATTTTACCCTCGATCCGAGCTAAAGCCTGCTGCCTCGGGCTTTCTGCTACCCTTAAGTACCATCTCAATATCTTTCCAGTTTAGGCAAATTACTATTAATCATATATTATGTAGCATATGAACACGCGAATTAATTTGGATGAGGCAAGATTAAATTACAGTATAATTATCACTATCAAAATATCAAAATCACAATTAATTTGAATAATTATAACGATCTCATTTTATAAAATATTTTTAAATTTATGATCACAATATATAGTTCTAATTCCTATAATCATCCCACATATAGTTCTAATTTCTATTATCATCCCATAAGATCTAGATCTAATTATAAACAATAAATATAAGTACAACAAAAGTACAACCAATCAGGAAAAAGAAAAATGTATTACTGAATTAATGAAACAATAATTTCAAACATAATATAATGGTATCAAAAAATACATATAGCCTATCAGATCTAGTCTAGTCAAAATGCGGATTTGACATCTTAATCACCATCAAAGCCAACCAAAATACAATTTCTTAAGAATCTAAATAATTCAAAGGGAAATTATCAATTTTCTATCTGAAAATACAATAAAGTGAAGTCGAACTAGAATTTTTTTTTACCAGAACTTCAAAAAGAGAATCAATTTCCACCATATATTAACAGAGTTAAATTATGTTAAAGAATTTTCTGTGAATTGACTATATTGCCCATGTACAGTAAGTAAATTATAAAAGATCATTTTGATTACCAAAAAGAGAGAAAAAAAATACATTTTATCTGAATCAAACTCCTTAATTCATTTCTCCGCATTCAGACTAATCTCATCTATCTACAAGATGCTCCCTCTTCTACCACCGCAGTAAATTCTCTTCCACCACCCATCATTCCTCACCAGCTCTAACCATTCCTCTTATCTTCTACCCTATTCTCCTTATGCAGGATCCTACGTAGCAAACAGGCTTTGCTTAAATATAAGAGACCCGATTTTTTAAAATTTTCAATAGACCTCGGGAAGCTGTTGAATCTATAAACGACAAGTTTGAAGTGTTTTACAATTTCGCCCGAACCGCGTCTTCCACTACGCCTGACCCCAATACAAGGTCTTTGTGAGGATGAGAGGTCAGACAATGGGGCACGAGCCCGATGCATAGAAGGACCTGAGGGAAGAGCCAATTAGATAGGTGGGGATACCGACCCGACCTATAAAAAGATGTCAGATTTGGCAACACTTAAGCGTTTGCAGATGCCGACCCAAGGTAGTCCGTGACTACTGACCTGACCTGGTAAAGAATAAAGGAAGATGATCCAACACCATTCGTCTTGGCGTGATGCCTGCGGACCGAGGTCGGGGTTGCATTATCTTGTGCTTATGTATGAATGATGTAAGCCCTATATGAAAGTTTAAACCTTCAGAAGGCTGACGTGACAGAGGTAGGTCAGAGACTTTCCCTTTAGCATACAGAGCAGTGTCGAAGTGGTTGAGTTGCAGGCTATCACATGGGCAGAACGTGTAGCATAAGACAAAGGGTGAGAGTGATGGATTTCTTCTGGAAATGGTTGAGTCAGAAGACTAGAGATACTGTTTGCAGACTGGTTGAGTAAGAATACCAGAGCTACTATTTGTAGAGTGATTGGGGAAAATGAGCATGGGCGACGATGATAGGATGATGTGAACTGACATCATGAGTTGGTGGAACAATGGATTCAGAAACACATATAAAGGGGTTGAAGACTTAGATTCAAGAGTTAGAATTTTTTACATTCCATCACTTATAAAATAGCTCTAAAAGCATAGTGATAGAAAGAGAAAGTTGGTCGGTTTTGACCCGAGCTAGTAATAAAATTCCCCATTTTACTCCTTTGGATGTAGGTTGGAGCCACTCTCCGGCGAACCACGTTAATCTCTTGTTTCAAATATGGTTTTTTCTGTTTGATTGCCAAGTTTTCTTTGGTTCCCAACTAAAGAAAAAAATTTATTGTTTGTGGGAGGTTTGTTCGAGGAGTAGATTTCCTATATCACTCTTAAAACGAAAAACAGTTTTCAACATGGTATAATTGACTTTATTTTTCCAATACATTTTTTTTCTGTATAAAATATATATGTTTTGAAATTCTTCATACAAAAATGAGTTTTCTTTTTTAAAACAATAAATGATTTATCTTTTTTTTTAAAAAAAAAAACTGAATTAAAATTGTTAAATGTTAATACACAAAGAGAAAAACAAACACAATCAGCAAAGAGAAAATCAACTTATGCTTACAACCAATTTAAAAAACTAATGATTCATTAATTTAAGAGATTATGGATCATCAATTTGAAGATAATGAGAAGTCGTATGATAAATATTCACATCAAAATTGTTTCATAACAGAAATAATAATATTATTTTTAAATTTTTACCTATGGATTTATGTATTTTAAATAGAAAAAAAAATGATATATAGGTCTCTGATTTTTCATAATAACGTATTATAATATCTCGAGTTTTTCGGAACAGTGACAGAAGATTTCCAAATTAAAGTTAAGGACTTGGAACGAGATAGTTGAATGATGGATTTGAGGAAGAACTTCGAGATCATGAACAGTTAAATTAGTCGACCATCACAGGTATGACCTTTGTCATTTTTATGATATGATGTGAAAAGTTTGATGATTTTGATGGTTATATGTATATATTGATGCATATAAGTGTATGAACTGGTAATGGTTTGTATATGTATGTGATGATAAGCTGTGAATAAGTTTATTATTGTTTCGCACATGCGATTATTTATTTAGAGGTTAGGATGGTTAAGTGAGATGAGGAATGAATATAAGCTAAGTCTTCTCCGAACGAATATGTTTACTTGGTAAAGATACTGAATTAAAAGTTTCTATATAGAAATTCGGAAAATGAATATGATTGAATGATAAATGAGAGAGAAGAGATTTGATTTTGTAATAAGGTGTATACTCGTATATTTGAAATATATGTATGTATATGAGTATCTGAATGATGTTTGAATTGTTTGTCGTGTATGTGATTGTTTATGAGAAATCAAGTGATGAGTTTATATTATATGGTGTGTGCGCCTGTGTGTATGTTTGATTGGATGATTTGCGGTGTTGTAGTCGAGCTGGTTAGGAATCCGTTAAGACAAAATTCATCTCATACCTATTCTAAAATAGGTAATGAGTCACGTACGAGCATTGTGTGTGTAAACCAGTCGAATGTATGTATTGTTGGATGATGTGAACTTTGATGTGTCGACTGTTATGCGTGCTTCGTGATTGCTTGCATGATGATTGTGAATATATTTGAGTGTATATATATGTTTGATAGAACTCATTATATGTATGGATTGTATATGATGATGCGAAATGAATGGATGATTTGAAACCGGTGTGAATGTCAGAGGTTATAAAGCGTGTTTACTAAGTTGTATTAGTATATTATGTAAGTATATGTGTAAGAATTATGAAATTGTATTTGAAATTGTATTTGTATGTATATAAGAGAAGTGTGCTACGACATGTGTGAATGTAAATGGACCCCAAATGTTAAGCTATTATAAAGTTATCGTGAATAAAGAAGGTTAAAGAAAGATTATTTTGGTATTAAAGAAAGAAGTTTTGATATTAGAGTTAGTTGTAACTGAATAGAAAGAAGTTTGTTAGAGTTATTGATTTGATGATATTTACTTGTGATAAGTATTAATATGTGACCTCATGTTTCAGCATTGAAATAGTTCCAATGTTATGTGACGTACTTTGTGATTTTGAATCCATGCTTAGTGTGCTTTGAATGTCTGGCCATTGTATTGACAATATGTAAATATGAAAATTTAAGATAGGTAAGATATAAGAGATAATAGAAAGCCGATGATTCTAAAACTCGTATTAACTTGATAATTCTGAAACACTATTAATATGATTGATTTGTATATTTATTTGTAGTGCTAGCATGATTACTTACTCATTTTTTATAACTCACACCAAACCAGTTTGCTAGTTTTGCAGGTTGGCTTCTAGATTGGTCAACCACTACAGCCTTGGAAATCATACACGAGACATGGACCACCCAAGCGGAAGTCACCCTCACAAGTGTCCTGGGAGAAGTTTTAGAATGTTTAAAAAATTTAGAATATTTTGGTTATTATTTTGTTTGCCATGCTGAGCACGTGGTTTGAATATATATTAAGTAAATATTTTAATTTCTTATGATGATGTAGGCATAGAGCCCTTGAGTGTTGACAGATGATATGAGCACAGAGCTCTTAGGTGATGATATTGATGTGTTTTGTGTGGACCTGATGTGTAATAACCTACAAAAAAAAAAAAAAAAAAAAAAAAAAAAAAAAAAAAAACAAAAACAAAAACAAAACAAAAACAAAAAACAAAAACACACACATCCTGGGCATGAGGCCCATTTTAGAAAGGAAAATGGGCGTGAGGCCTATTAGGCGTGATGCCCATAACCATTGAATCTAGAGAATTCCTTCTTTCTCTTTTACTTTCTCTTCTCTCTTCCTAATCACGACAGATGCTCTGTCATATGTTCTCTTTCTCATCAATTTTCCCTCTATCACACGAATTGGAACCTTCCACTTCCTTCTCCATTTTCGGTCTCAGAGCAGTAACCCATTTTCGGTCTTAGGGTAGCAATCCATTTCGGTTCAGGGCAGAGAATGGCAGCAGTCCAGTTCGGTTTAGGGCAGTGAATGGCATCAATTTTGGTTAAGATATTACCCTTTTCCAATTGGCAAATTGTGTTATTGAAAACCCTTGATTCAAGCCCCAAGTTCAGTATTGAAGGTTATGAACTAGTAAAGAAATAACTCACCCTTCTCTTCTCTTTTACTGTGTTTCGGTGATGGCAGTCCAGTAATAAGGCTGTTGCGTTTCAATACTAAAGGTAATGGGTTTCAACCAATTGCTTCTTTTGAGTTAATAATCTTGTTAATGGCTTCAACTGTGTCGCTTGAGATTTTGAAAAAAAGGGGAACATGAGCTTGATTTGGGATTGTTAAGGACTTATTATTGAATATGAGATTTACGAACTTCTTTGTTGGGTTCCTATTAATTTGTAGCATTGTTATGTTGTGGGTGTTAGCAATGGAAGAAATTTTTGGGGTGGGGGGGGGGGGGGGGGGGGGAATGGCCTGTGATATTCGGCCAAAGAGGAACAGCTGGTGATGAGTTAGATTAGTGAAGAACAACTTGGTATTTTGATGGAAATTGGATCTTGTATAATGTGAGATTAAAACTTAAAGAATAAAATAGAGAAAGTTTCGGCCTAGAGAAAATCGTGTATAGGGGTTGTTTTGTGTGAGAAGTAGGAAGTTGTAGGGATACTTTGGTGGTATTAAAAGGATGATAATACAAGCTTTGAGTCGTTGATGAGGGTTATCATAGTGTGCTAAGCTTTAAGGTTAAGGGGGGCAACTTTAATTCGGTTTTTAATGATGTATAAAGATTGTAAAATAATGATAACATGTTTATTCACATTTAGCTTACCTAGTACTTTCCTTGCTTCAAGGAATCAATGCCTAGAATCTGACCTATTCTTATATTGATGTAGATCTACAGCTTGATCAGCCGCCCACCTCTCAGTAATCTTCTACAATTCGCCACTGTAGGTAGATGCCTGGTTTTATGTTTTCTTTGTTTAAGTTTCACAAGTTTTAAGTTATGATTTGAATTGAGTTTGGTTTGTTAAAGAATATCTATGATGTTTTTATGCTTCCGTCTCAGCGTTTGTTTACTGTTTTTATGATTTCAGATCTATTTATATGTTTCCGCTGAGATGATCGATCACTGTTATGTTTCCGCCCCGACGCTCATCGCATGTTTTTATGTTTTTATAACTCATCATATGTTTTCGTCGGGGTGCTCATTAGGGTCTCATCCATCAGAAATGGATTGACCCGCTACCTTGTCGACAATGGATAGTTCGTTCCTCACTCAGTCTATGCACGCGACTTGGGCGTGGAGCGCTTGTTATGTTTTTGACGATGCATGCATGAAAATCGTTCTATAAACATATTTTAGATGTCTCTTATGATTTATTTTCTTTGGTATCTACTCACTGAGTTCACACGAATCATCCCCCCTAGTCTGTTCATGATTGCAAGTCTTCCTTTCTTTTGATGCAATCCTTACTTTTGACGGAGATTACGCCGGATGACAAATATTATATTTTAAAGTCACCATGCATTGTCTTTTTTTTTAGGGTATTGGAATGGTTTGTAAAAGGGGAAAGTGTAATACTTAAGTTTGAATTGTATGTTTATTTTATATATATGATGTAATGATGTGGGCACGAAGCCCTTGAGTGATACTTTGATTTGGATGTATCATGAGTGGCCTGAGGCCCTGTAATGAGTTTGTTGATTTGTTTGAGTTTGTCTTGATGCTGGATTTTGGTGCAGGTTGTCTAGTTTTAGGATATGTCATGTCCGTTTTTCTTTAGAATGTTGAAGGCTTATGGAGACGAGTTAATCCTGTCTCCTGTCGGTAGCATCCTACTTTTGGTGGGGTGTTACATGAGGTCATTTTGTTTGTTTGATATTTTCTTAGATTTTCCTTTGATGTTGGACTGTGATCCAAGTTGTCCAGTTTTAGGATACATCATGCTGAATTTTCGGTAAATTCAGAGGCTTATGGAGATGTGTCAATCTTGTCTCCTACCGGTAGCATCCTGCCTCTGGCGGGGTGTTACACCTATTATAAAAATATTATGACCGAATAAATAGGGACATAATGGGTAATTATAAAAATATTATAATTTTTATAACAATAAAGGATCGTTGTTGTATTTTATATTGTTACTATTAGAACAATAGGGATGTAATGGGTAATTATAAAAATATTATGACCGAATAGATAATTGTGAAAAAAATTTAAGGACTTAGAAGTCATTCTCCATTTTAAATATTCAAATACTCTTAAAAGTATAAAGATTTATTCACTCCATAGCATAATGTTAAGATTTCTCTTGATTTATTATAGTTGAACTCTATGCCATTAGGGCTAGTAGTTATGTGGTCTTATGCTCTCAAAATAAATTTGAAATTGTGAGTTCGAATTCTTTCGGGGACTCATTGCTGTGTAAGTTTAAAAAAATAAAAAAGTTATAGTTGAACTCTATAAATATTTATTAGAAATTATTTGAATTTGGGATTTGTTTCAATATATCATAATTGAAGTAGAGATGAACTCAAAAAAATTTAAAAAAATTTCTCACACAAATAGGGATAGCAAAAATCATCGCTAACAAGGTATACAATTGTCTGGTGCGATATAATATTATATACTCATTAGTTAGACAGGTCATGTATGTATATTGACATCTTCATACTAATAAAGATAAAATCTCCATTTGAACATAGACCCCTATGAGGCCGTAGAGGTTTGGTAAGAGTCGGGTATATGTACAATTTTCATACCCAATAATTAAATGAGTGGATACGAATATTGATATCTTTATATCATACTCCGCATGTTGTCATCTCACCATCCACATTGAGGGAATCAAATCCATGATCTTAAGAATAAGACGATGCAGTCAACACCACTTGACCAATAAATAGTTTTTTACAGTTAAATTTTCTTACAACTAACTCAAATGGAGATATCAAAGTAGTACAATATAATATCAAAAATTTTCTTACATATTTAAATAATAATAAAAAAAAGGTATGCGAAATCTAAATTAATTTTTCATATCTTTATCCGAGTCGTTAATTACATTTGAAAACCTTAATCTAGTCTCCAAGTGCCCATTTTTTCTTCAATTATTTATGATAAGCGTATTCTTATAATTACTATCAGGACCGTTGACAATCATACGAAAGTTTGCAATTTTATAAATGAATATTATTATTGAAGATAAAAATTCTAAATTGAAATACGAAATTAATGTAGAAATGCTCTAGTCTAGTGAGTAATGTTAATTTCATACATCACACATTTATCTTAAATGATTTAAGTATCGTTGAGATTGTGAATTAATTAGATAGCTGGAAATAACGGAATGATAAGAGTCCATTAAAGCCTGCAAATCCTCCATATCGAATCTCTTAAAATATCCTGATTCTAAACGAAGAAACAGATCCACTTCCTCGTATTCTTCGCCGTTACTCACGCTTCCCAATAAACCCACTATCTCCCTGTCCCAAAAACACTCACTGTATCCATCAGTATCACCATCCCATCCCTTCCCTTTTTCTATTTACTTATATGGAAGGTCACTGATTCACTCACACTGTACTTCCTCCAATCTTTTGTGTAAATACTCCTTTTAGAGTCCCAAACAAAGCAACTTGTTTACACTTCATTAATCCCATCAAATATAACTTTCTTTCCTTTCTTGCTTGTACTTAAAGATTTTTGAGAGTTTCAAGTTTGGATTGAAAAAGTAAAAAAGAAAACCCCCACATGCAGATTCTGACTCGTTTTTGTTTGCTAATATTTGCCTGCTCTATACTTGAGGTTTACAAGAGGCTCTTGGTATTTTCTCTGGGGTTGTTGATAATGGATTTTGCTTCATTTTTGAAGTTATTGACTCAAAGCAGTGATTTTGGATGTGGGTTTTTTATTATTGGATGTTTCCCACAAGTTTTTAATTTTTTTGGGTTGTTTTCGTTGTTTTATTTAGGATTAAAGTTTTTGCAATTTGGTTTCAATGGGAAGGGTTTGGTTAAATTTTTATGTGGTATTAGAGAAAAATCAAGTGATATGAGAAATGGCTTGGGTTCAAAAATTGGTTTTGGTGAAGAATGTGATGCAAAGATTGTGTCTTGCAATTGTGGTGGTCCATTGAAGTTCTTGGAGAACTCAAAGTCAATGAATTTGGAAAATTTATTGAAAATTAAAAGCAAAGATATTGATGATGGTGAAAGAGAATGTTGTGAGGAAGATCAAGAATTTGATGTAATGGAATTGAGGAAATTGGTCAAGATTGAAAGCCAAAGAGCAAATGTTGCATTAATGGAACTAGAGAAGGAGAGGTTGGCAGCAGCATCAGCGGCTGATGAAGCAATGGCTATGATTTTGAGGCTTCAAAGTGAGAAGAGTGCAATAGAAATTGAAGCCAATCAATATCGGAGAATGGCTGTGCAGAAGCAGGACTATGATAAAGAAGTTATTCAATCATTGCAATGGATACTAATGAAGCATGAGTCTGAGAGGAGTCAATTGGAAGAGAAATTGAAGTTGTGTAGGCTAAAATTGAAGCAATTTTTGAAGGATCACGATGATGACGATGAGGATGAAATGGAGCAAATTGAAGAATTTGATTCAAATTGGAGCATTCATGATGGGTTTGTTAGCTCACTTGATATGGATTCTACCGAATGGTAAGCTCTTTACTGTGCATTGAATAATAATGCATTGATGTGGCATTTTGTTTATTTATTTTGGGTCCTAATATCAAACATTTCATGAATAATGTAATCCTGTAAATGTTTTTGGTTTCTTTTTGTTGGCAGCAAGAACCATTTTTCTTTTAATAATTAGTATGGTCCCACACTTTACATGGACTGAACAAAATGCAAATATTATCCTTATACTGTCAATTAAAATGCCTTTTATATAATTGTGTATGGTTTGAGATAACTTGCTTATTTTCTTGAAATAAATTATTTGTGGTGTGATTGATTATGCTTAAAAGATACACGTGATTATCGCAGTATAGATTGAGGTGTCGATCCCACAGAGAGATGGTCATAAGGTGCTGAATCACTTAGCAAACACGTTAAATGCAACTAATAGAAAATAAAGGATTGAATTGAGGTTTGAAATGAATGTATGAAAACAACTTAGATTTATCAATAGCTAAAAGAAAGTAAGGTTTCGGGAATCCCTCTTGTGTTTCATTCCTATTCTTATTCTTTTGATTCTTGTAATTACTCAATTATCAGTTTCACATCCCAAACAAACAATTGAAAGATATGTCAATTCTACTCATAAGAAAATCTAAAGTAATTAGCATTCTCATCTCTTTTGTCAAACATATATACATGCTATTGTTACAACCTATCTTATGACAACGATATTACCCGGAGGCAATATTGCAGCAAAAGATCAACTCGCAAAATAACATACCAGTCACAATTATATCCTCAAAACACATAGAACAAACATGATTAATCCTATATGAGAATTGATCAAATATAATCTCTGAATTATTATCAATAAAGATGAAGAAGATTAAAAAAAAAACTAACTTTATTAAACATTGAAATTCAATTATGAATCAAAAGATAAAATAGAAATTAATCATCAAGAGTTCATCTATAACCTTTATCTTAGAGTTTAGTTCTCCATGGAAGGAAGAACCATCATATTTTCTCTATGTTTAATCCAAGTCTCCCCCTCTTAGAATGAGAGTTTTAGTCTCTTTTATAAGAAAAATAATATTATAACCTAATTCTAATTATATGGGCTTTATAAAAACACCTTTCAAACGAAACTCACACGTCTATTTCTGGTCTCGATTTGTTTGAACCTCCGTCACACGCTCCTCAAATGTGAAGCTATTGCCTCGGGGCATTAGAACGCTCCTATGAATGTCACTCGCACGCTTAGTTACTCTGCGCGGACTGGTTCTGATGTGCAACTTTAAACACTTGTAATCTTCTCGTTCCTTTGCCAAATCATGCGTTCTTTATATGCGCGCGATCGACTTCGAGTCTATTTTCCAATGCCACTGACCTAATATTAATTGGAGCTCTAAATCTTCTGGAATATTTAAAAGAGTACACAATGATTAGTTGACTCTAGTCAACTCTCATCACTTCGCAAAGCCTTGAGCTTCTTTTTTTGTACTAGTTTCATTAATATATCAAAACACACTATAAGTGTATGAATTTGTATATTTCATGAATGAAAGCATATGACAAATAAATGTATTAAAATATCCAAATTACTTTTAAAGATTTATAATATTTCTCATATAAGTGGCGTTCAAATACACTTTCGTGGACTTATCACATCCCCAACCAATTTATTGCTAATCTATAGCAATTCAAGCTCAATAATATTCAAAATAAAATTAAAAAAAAAACTACAAAAGTCACTTTCATAAGGATCATGATTGCATTTAGCATATGCAACAAGTCTTTAAACCCTTACGTGACCTTAGTGGATGAGTATGGTCTTGTGATGGCTTATATCGATGATGCCCACAAACATCATGACAAACACACAATCATACAAATACATATGAAAAGAGAAAAATTTAACAATGACAGTCCTGATCAGTCCCTATAGTGACACCCTCAAAGACTGTTCCAAAAAATGACTTAGAGAAACATCAAAGTACATTAAGAATCACAATTTAAGTAATTTGCATCAAGATATCAAATTCAAACTCAATAATGTGTGTGCGTGCATCAATCTTTTTCCAACTTATCCATCATATCAACCAACTCTATAGTTTTACTTTAAGAACACATATCCAATTAATCAAACCAACCGAGATCAATGTAACTCTCATGGTTCAGGTGAATTATATCACGCTATTGTCAGGGTTGGGCTCGGAGTGCCAATCCGGATCGTATTTATGTCCGATTCATAAATACGAGCAATTGTATTTTCCATAATATTACTAATTTTAGTGGTAGCACCCTTGTCTTTTATACACTTATTTGATCTAATTGCGATTAGATATCTGATTACGATTAGATCGAAACTGAATCTGGTTCAGTGATACGTGTATATTGGACAAAGACCCTAGGATTTATAGTATAGTGCGAAGTTACAACGTAGTTTGTAATTGACATTGGGAAGCGCACTATTAGTTGTATATCCTTAAATAAAGTTCCTGGTCAAGATTTGCTAACACGGGTCGGTTAGTAAAATCCGCTGAGACCAGTACATGTCGTATATCATGATTTGGTCCGATAGTTTATCCCATTGAACCATGAGTCTCGGGAGACTCGTATATACATGTAGGTGTTTATTTGATAAGACACTGAATGACTCACTAAAGGTTTCCTAATAGATGGTACACCAACGTCAATATGAACCTTCTCGAGTTGAGCGAGCATAGTGGTCCTTCGACTTGAGATACCATAATGGGATATAAGATTTATCCTCCATACTTTGATGGCAGTCACGTCAACGATCTATTCATGATTAGACCTCTGTCTGTTAGTTGGGTGTGGACTGATGCTAATGATATCCAGTGCGTATCAAGACAAGATCCGGCAGTCCTGTGTACAAGGCATCCAGCACGTGTTTGCGATCTAGTAAATCCATGGTCATGGTATAACGTCGGAAACCAAGTCCGAGTGTTATTTAGAGATCGTAAATTGAAAGTCGATTGTATTATACCGAACAAATTTGACGTTTTCATCTATATCCCAAGTATAATACGGACGGCCTGTGACAGAGGGATTATATGTATGCTATGACCTCGATTTGCATAGTTTAGCGAGATTATCTGTGATCGTCATAATCCATGAGTGGGTGGATTTTGGACACGAAATTGGATTTCGTGACAGATAAACCTAAACTTAGAGTCCCACAATATGAAGTGTACTCGTTGAGCACTTGGGCAACTTGATATGAATAATACGGATTATTCATAATACTTCACCGGATTAAATGAGTTAATTCGGATCGTTTAATCGTTAACATATGCAATTAGGGGATTTTGTCCGCTAATAATGATTGTGTATTTGTATTTGATACATAATACGATAAGATACACATTAATTATTTGTCAAATGAGATTTTGGCACATGCCATAAATATATGTATTTGTTATTTATTGTAAATAAAAATACATATATAATAATAATTACATTAATTGTTTTTTGAATATTTAATTGTTAAATATTTCAAAAATTAATTAGTCAAATTTTTCCATAAATGTTATGGATTTGTCCAATTATTATTCGGACACTTGGCATGTATTAATTAAGCAAAATGTGTAAAAATTTGATTGGTCCACCTAAAGCTTAATTAATGATTTAATTTGATTAAATAAAGAAAAGGACAAAATTGCCATTCTTTAATTGTTATATTCGGTCAACACATACATAAATTGGTAGATTTGATTTTCTCTCTCTTTTCCATCTTCTTCACTGCCGAAAGTCCTTAAAAAAATAGGTTTCATGGTTCTTTGAAGAATCAATGAAGAAAACAAAGAAAATTCAAGAAAATAAAGGCTTAGAAATTGAAGATTAAAAGATAATCCTTAATCCCTAAGCTTGGAAATTTATTTTCATGTTTTCTTGAATACTTAGAAATGTTCTAGGGTTTCTTTGTTTTGTGAAAATTTGGGGCTTTTGGTTGTGAATGATGGATTGGAAGTGTTGGCATGTGTGAAGTGTAGATTTGGAAGTAATTAGTGTAGTTAGTTTCCAAATTTATCAATTGTTGATGGTTGCCATTCTAGAGTTTTTGATCCACTCTAAGATAGCCTAGAATTGTTCTAGAGTTGTTCATGTGTGGTGGGACTCAATTGGTGTTGAGATTAATTGATTTAGTCTTGAAATTTTGGATTTAAAGCATGAAAAATTAGGAATTTCGGTTTGTTGATCATATTATGTAAAACTAGAATTTCTGGGATGTATTTGATGTGTTATGAATGTATTGGATGTGTTTTGGGAGTTGGAACAATTATTGGAAAGTGTTTCCGACTTGAAATAAGTGAAAACGGTGAAAAACGGCGATACCAGATGGATTTTGAGCCAACCGGGTGACAAATTCACTATTTGGGCAGCCCGTGAACTGCCCCGACACTATTGGATCTGACGTGGGCGATTTCCATAAGTGTCGGGTAGTCTATTCGGTCAAAAACACATTTTAGGCCATTTTACGGAAAATCGGTTTTCGTAAAAGTTTCGCGAGTTTTCAACATTATTTATGTCAATATTTGATATTGAATAAATAGTTTTAGGTGAAATATGAATAAATTATTCATATTAGATATTGAATAATTTATTTGGTATTTTGAAAAAGTTTTAAAATACGATTTCGCCCGGACCCGTGCTTCCGCTGCGCCCCATCGCCCAAAACCCCAATAAAAATGGTATCAGAGCGGGTCTGATGCTTCATCCATTACATTATTCATGCTTGATATATGATATATAATCCAATTTTAATGTTCGCACCTGCTTGTAATCTATATATGTTTCTTTACTTTTCGGTTTTACGTTAACGGAAAATATAACGGAAATTTAATAGTTAAATTGTATTATGTTTTCTAAAGTAGAATTGAAATGTTTAGAAAATGATTTAGATTAAAATTCGGCATTGGATGTAGAGTATAACTCCCATAGGAAAATCCCTGTTTTTAAATATGGCTGTAAAGTAACGTGTATTGGATACATGTTTCTAGGTCCACCTTGTCAGTACGGATGCAAATGATTTTCTGATGCTGTAGTTGTATCGTGCCAAAGCTGTGCAGTTATGGCTGATGGTAGTTCATTTGCGACGGTAGAACTTATATGATAAGAGACAAATTCAAGTGAAAGTGGAAATCCTGAACGTGCCAAAGCTGTCAGGAC
The DNA here is from genome assembly GCA_019454045.1 of Zanthoxylum bungeanum. NCBI lineage: Eukaryota > Viridiplantae > Streptophyta > Magnoliopsida > Sapindales > Rutaceae > Zanthoxylum > Zanthoxylum bungeanum. Next base: position 18,548 of record SKCR01024326.1, read on the forward strand.
TACATCGGTAGCTTGAGTTTGTCATTGACAAGTGTAGCCTTGATACGCCTCTCTGTTAACGTGCCAAAGCTGTCACAGCGAGAAACGGTCAGAACCAAAACCAGGAGTCACTAGTGAGTGATTGACAATGAGTTATCTACATAATGAATATACGTAGGCGAGATCGTGCCAAAGCTGTGAGTCTAAATATATTCATGAGATCCTACTCTCACTATGGAATTCGATTTAATTATTGAATTCCCGTTGTCCGTTGGGGATTACGGTATTACGTAAAGTAGTGGGAGACACTGCTGGGTTAAAAATCCATAACTTAAGTAGTGCGTAATTTTATGAAATTTACTGCTTTGGTTTTCCTTATATTCTATATTGTTTATAGTTTTATGCTTCTAATCCACTGCATAGCTTATTACTTGAATATGTTTTATGACTTTACTTATGGTTGCGTAGTTCTAGAATAGGTTCTAGAAAGACAGTAGACTTAGATATTGTTAGATTAGTTGAAACCATCGGGAACTGTTGTTCCGATTTTCTTGAAAATCAAGATGGTTTGTGACTTAGTTTCTAAGTCGCGATTAGGTAATCTAAAAAGATATATGTGTTTAGGATATATTCTAGTTAGAATTGTTTCTTATGCAGTAAGAATTGACTTGAATAGTTCATGTCTCTATATTCTTGACTGGCATTAAGAAAAACCCTTTAGTATTTGTTTGTCTTATAATGACGTTTCTTGGCTTTAGCGACTTTTAGAAGTCATGTGTCCGACACAGTTTGCTAATCAATTATTTGCAATCGTTGTGAATAATTGAATGCAAATTATAAAGCTTAAGAAATGAGATATGCATAGTTGTGTACAGAGAATATCGATTCTCACAATACGACAACTGTAGGTATTGGATATCAGATCTCCCGTCTAGTTAATTAAAATAATGTTTAATAACTGTTTTGATATTTGATATCAGAACTTGTGACTATTGGATAGTTACTTGTTCTGTATAAACAATTGTTACATATTTTAAAACGACTAGTAGTGTCATTAATAAAAGATAAGCATTAAGAAAATATTCGGTAGAATAAATAACTTAGAACTGTGTTTTATGAGATTTTATCATAAAAATATTAGATGCTTATTCCGTATGGTAAAAGATGGTCTGATATGAGATCACACCACATATTCTTATCCATTTAATAAATATTGTATTCAAGTTGTGATTAAATCTCATTTAACCGATGATTGTCATTGGACCACTGATTTGTTAAACTAATATATTGGATGTGTGTAGTTTAATGAAATAGAAATTGCCTTAGACAGTTTTCTATACTCCGTAACTTAGTTAATGAATTGTGTTGTGATATTTTTATATCGTACCGCAAGTGTACGGTGTCAAGTTTTAGTATAAATATGAGTTAAGAGTGTCGAACCCACATGGATTGCGTTAACTCGAACTAAGTACTACAATTGATAATCCTAACTTTATTTAGACGACAAATAATAAAGATTTTTAATAAATAAATAAAATATAAAAATACTTAGATAGGAGGAACTAATACGATAGAGATTCTGTATCCTGATTTCACCTAGCTGTCGCATATATATTTTTCATGCCAATTAATCCTTGTTCAGTTATATTATTTATAAGTCAAGACTCCTAAAATATTCACTCCCTCTCTCGAGTGCCAAGTGAAAATATCATCAACTATAGACTTCGATATCTCTATAAAAATCCAATAGTTAACGACTCATTACGCTTTGTGATTCTAATTTAACGACTTCAAAGGACTACAGATTCTCTCGAACTCTATAAAATCTTAGGTCATATTCTTTAGATCTATTCAAAATCTCCTCTCTCGAGTGATAGATTCTAAACATTCATCATCTTCAATTGTGGCCAACAATCAAGAAGCATTAAACTCAAAAGAATATAAATAAATAAATAAAACTTCATAACAAAATTAACAATCAATACAAGGTTCAAGCATCGATTACATCATTCTCCATAATTAAGGAGTTTAGTTCATGACAATAGATAAAAATAATAATAAACAGGCCATGAATCTAATAGAAATCATTAAAGTTCTAAGAAAGAAACAAGAAGATAAAACCCGAATTGAATCTCTTCCTCCTCGGACGTTACAGCCTTCGTCTCCTCTTGTCGCTCTTCAATCCTCCTCCTTGGATCTATAAAAATATGTATTTTGTGTTTTGTGCAGTGTATTAGCCTCCCTTTTAATTCTGGACGAACTGTTATATTTATAGTGGAGGCTGGGAGTCATTGGGTATCATTAGGGATCTTAAAAACCCTAAAAAATAATTCCTGGAGCACGTTGTATTCTCCCGCAGCGCCGTGGCGCTGAACAGTGGGCGCTGAACAGTGGGCGCTGCGGCGCCCAACTCTCTGGAAAATGTATGTAAATGACTAGATCTCCTTGAGTAGATACAAATTGATATATTATGGGTCTCGTAACTCTTTCTAGATCAAAAGTTATAGCCTTTTTAATTTCAGTGCGCAGCTGATGCTGGTTTTTACTGCTTCTTGAGTCCGATGCTCCCAATAGGTCCCGAAACACACGTATTTGCTCCATTATCGATGTTTTAATGCTTCCTACAAATAAGACATAAAATAAACTATAAAATACATTAAATATCTCGAAATATAACAAAATAAAAGGCTAAGAATGCCATAATAAGTGGGTATAAACCACACTTATCAAACAGCCCCAAACTTAAGGTTTTGCTAGTCCCGAGCAAAAGATAAAAATAAAAACTGAATTCAAATAAATAATTAAAAATAACTAAATTAACTAAGCCACTTTCGTAGGGATAACGATTGCATTTAGCATATGCAACAAGCCTTTAAACCCCTAGGCGGCCCTAGTGGACGAGTTATAGTCTCGTGAGGGCTTACAATGATGATACCCACAAACGTCATTCACACACAATCATGCAAAAATATAAAAACTAACAAAACATAGTCTTGATAGTTGCACATAAAATTTTCCTCAAAGAAGGCTTATAAATGAAATCAAATAATCTTCAAAGTACGCAATTGCAACTCAAATCTAAATTCTTGAGTAAATCATCTAAGCTAGACTCACAGTGTGTGTGTGTAAAGGTTCGTCACAGCTTGAGTCCTAAGTAGGCCAACTCAATGATTTCGTTTAAAAATTAGAATCGATGGGTCAAACCAACCTAGATATCTCAATTATGCTCTGTAATTGCTTTATTTCGTGCTCAGTATGGTATGATTTTTCTTTTCTTTTCTTTTCTTGTCTCTTTTTTTCTTTTCTCATTTTTGCACATTTTTTTAACTCACCTACACTTTAATGTAGCATTTCTCCTCATGGTGGTCCTAATACTCGCCCATGGGTAGCTTCACGCTTATCGGTTATAGGTGGTTTAATTTCTTTCTTTAGAGACATTTTTCTTTTTAGCTATACCATACTTCATAACCATACTTCATAACACTAGCAAATCAAGATAGATATCTACGCAAACGGTCATTCATCGACATGCAATTTCTTCAACTAGTCACCTTGTCAACTACTTAAGTTTTCACTGCTAAAAACCTATTTTTAAGTGCTTACGAGTCTAACATAGATCAGTTATTCAAGGCATCAGATAAAAGTAAATCGGGCACTTATCGTTTCTAAAATTTCACTCATAAACAAACAATAAATCGGGCACTTATCGTTTCTAAAATTTCACTCATAAACAAACAATATCATCACAGGATTTATGCTTTACTATCAAAGACTAAAACAATTTTTTTTTTCTCAATAAATTTAAACAAGTAAACAGCACACACACACCCCAAACTTAAAATTTGCATTGTCCTCAATGTAAGATAAAAATTTATAGAACAAGAGTGAGGAACAACACTACCGTGCATAGAGTTGATCAGGCTCTTGCTGGTTAGAATTTGGTTGCGCGGGTGTTGTGTGTCTCGTGCTACCTGCGTAAATAACATGCAAATTAATAAATAGCACACAATAAAATAAAAAATAAAAATAAAGAAAATAATAATAAAATAAATGCAAGGGTTGCCTCCCCGCTAGCGCTAAGTTTAACGTCTTCAGCCAGACACAACCACCAAATGGTTATGGTGGCTTAAATGTAGTGAACCGGGTAATCTCATCTGCTTTCTTCTTTGGTATCCACCGGTTCTTTTGACATGAAAAGACAGCTTGGCAGGCCGTGGTAATTTATCCATAGATGGTCCCCCAGGATATATAGATTTCCCCTCAATTGGAATTTCTGGACTGCACATTCGGCAAAATTGGCTCGGCTTCCTTTTTAACCTTCCAGGGATCATCTCCAAGTGAGAACTGGCCTTTCTTTTCCTCTTTTTACGGTGCTTTGGGAGTGGTTTCAGGTTTAGCTGCAGAGAATCTTCCTTTATGCATGGCTGTATTATGCTCATAGGTTGCTGAAATGATTCACCCTGCTTGTTTACAACTCCTTTTTCTACTGTATTCATCATGTGACATTCTGCATCACCTTGAGGGCTCGGCATGGCTCTGAAAACACTGAAGGTGACTTCTTCATTTTGACCTCTAATTATCAATTCACCTTTGTTTTCTTCTTCTGTTACTGTTTCCTCCTGAAATACCATTTCATTTTCTTTACTGCCTAAGTCTTGAGAGGTGTCTTTAAACTCTTTTCCGCTCCTACAAGTTATAATTTGACATTGCTCATTGGGGTTGACTTCAATATCACTCGGAAACACCCATGTCTGTTGATTGGCCATGGAAGAAACAAGCAACCTAATTTGAGCTTCGAAAGTTTTCATATTTGCCTCTATATTGCCCATTCGTGTTTCGAAGTTATCCAGCCTTGACTCATTCCTCTCAAACCTCTCTGAAGCTGTAGTTACAAACATGCTCATGAGGTATTCTAAGGATGATTTCTGCTCAGCTCTTGGATAATTGAAGCCATGAGGAGGTTGCAAAATATTTTCCATATCAGCATATGAAAAATTCGGATGATAATAAATAGGCATATGCTGCCTCTATAGTTGTTGAAGTTCCGATTGTTCACATATTGTACTTGTTCAAATCCTGCTCCTCTGTTGGGTAAAAGAATTCCATTAGCAGAAACAGCTTCAATAGACGGTTGGCCCATTTGATTTGTCAATACTACCAGATGAGTCGTGAAGGACGATACTTGAGCTATCAGTGCACTAACATGATCTGCCATTGCTTCTTTTCAAACTCACCTCGTACGAAAAAAATAAAACAAAAAAAAATAATAAGAAATAAAAACAAAAATAAAACTTAAGACAAAAATAACGGAAATAAAAAAATAAAAAAAATTCTAAATTAAAGCTAAGATTACTTGGTAGTAGTATTAATGTGAATTAAACAAACAATCCCCGGCAACGGCGCCAAAAACTTGTTGTGATATTTTTATATCGTACCGCAGGTGTACGGTGTCAAGTTTTAGTATAAATATGAGTTAAGAGTGTCGAACCCACATGGATTGCGTTAACTCGCACTAAGTACTACAATTAATAATCCTAACTTTATTTAGACGACAAATAATAAAGATTTTTAATAAATAAATAAAATATAAAAATACTTAGATATGAGGAACTAAAACGATAGAGATTCTGGATCCTGATTTCACCTAGCTGTCGCATATATATTTGTCATGCCAATTAATCCTTGTTCAGTTATATTGTTTATAAGTCAGGACTCCTAAAATATTCACTCCTTATCTCGAGTGCCAAGTGAAAATATCATCAACTATAGACTTCGATATCTCTATAAAAATCTAATAGTTAACGACTCATTACACTTTGTGATTCTAATTTAACGACTTCAAAGGACTACAGTTTCTCTCGAACTCTATAAAATCCTAGGTCATATTCTCTAGATCTATTCAAAATCTCATCTCTCGAGTGATAGATTCTAAACATTCATCATCTTCAATTGTGGCCAACAATAAAAAAGCATTAAACTCAAAAGAATATAAATAAATAAATAAAACTTCATAACAAAATTAACAATCAATACAAGGTTCAAGCATCGATTACATCATTCTCCATAATTAAGGAGTTTAGTTCATGACAATAGATAAAAATAATAATAAACAGGCCATGAATCTAATAGAAATCATTAGAGTTCTAAGAAAGAAACAAGAAGATAAAACCCGAATTGAATCTCTTCCTCCTCGGACGTTACAGCCTTCGTCTCCTCTTGTCGCTCTTCAATCCTCCTCCTTGGATCTCTAAAAATATGTATTTTGTGTTTTGTGCAGTGTTTTAGCCTCCCTTTTAATTCTGGACAAACTGTTATATTTATAGTGGAGGCTGAGAGTCATTGGGTATCATTAGGGATCTTAAAAACCCTAAAAAATAATTCCTGGAGCACGTTGTATTCTCTCGCAGCGCCGTGGCGCTGAACAGTGGGCGCTGCGGCGCCCAACTCTTGGAAAATATATGTAAATGACTAGATCGCCTCGAGTAGATACAAATTGATATATTATGGGTCTCGTAACTCTTTCTAGATCAAAAGTTATAGCCTTTTTAATTTCAGTGCGCAGCTGATGCTGGTTTTTACTGCTTCTTGAGTCCGATGCTCCCAATAGGTCCCGAAACACACGTATTTGCTCCATTATCGATGTTCTAATGCTTCCTACAAATAAGACATAAAATAAACTATAAAATACATTAAATATCTCGAAATATAACAAAATAATAGGCTAAAAATGCCATAATAAGTGGGTATAAACCACACTTATCAAATTGTCATGACTTAGTTACATGTTTCTAATAGAAAACATGTTGAACATCTTGAATGGTTCGAGAACTTTCAATATTTTTATGATGAAACGCGGATAGAATATTCTGAATGGTTCAAAGATATTCTATTTGAAGTGTTGAAAACTTTGAAATTCATCGTGAGTCTTTGAATTGTTTGAAGATGTTTGATATTATCAAACATATGAATTTAAGGCAATTAATTCTATAGTTATTTAATGAATATGATTCTTACTCGATATTAAACTTCCGCGATTCCATTTTGATGGAATTGGTCAATGGGAGTTATCGAATCTTATATGATTTGATTCGTTGATATTGAGTGTTACCGAATTAATTTTCAATACTCTTGGGGTTATGCTCCAGTAACACTTATTCGTCTTTTTAATTTAGATTCCATTCGTTTCTACAGTTACACATATAATATGTATAGTAGAAAATTCGAATCTTGAAAAGTTTGAGATTTGAAACTTTCTTTTATATAATGGTTATATAATTGAAAGTACATGCGCCTCAGAGGTACGAGTGAAAGGTTTATCGTTTATTCTATTTAATATAATATTATATTCTATTTGATAGAGTATATTTTCTACGATCCTGAGTAATAAAATTATTTTGTTACTTGGCGGTTAACATTGGATGTTGATGATTGTAGAAAGGACTTAACTTAGTGAAGTCGGATGTTTGTTACAAATAGTGACGCTATGGGTCATAATTGTCTAACAATCTCCCACTTGGCCTATAGCCAGTCACTCAAGCATCTAATACCCGAACTATGTACATGTCACTCAAACTTTTGCTGAGGAATAGCTTTCGTCAGCGGATCTGCAATGTTTTCCTCTGATGTGACCTTCTCGATCTTCACATCGCCACGATGTATGATCTCACGAATCAGATGGAAACGTCGAAGAACATGCTTGGATCGTTGATGAGACCGCGTTTCCTTAGCCTGCGCTATAGCCCCGTTATTGTCATAATACAATGGAACAGGCTCAGCTGCTAACGGAACTACTCCTAATCCAATTAGGAATTTACGGATCCAAACTGCCTTTTTTGCTGCTTCAGCTGCAGCAATGTACTCCGCTTCTGTTGTTGAATCGGCAACAGTCTCTTGCTTGGAAAATTTCCAGCTTACTGCTCCGTTATTCAAAAAAAATATGTACCCGGATTGCGACTTACAATCGTCTTTATCGGTTTGGAAACTTGCATCGGTAAACCCAGTTACCTCAAGTTCTCCATCTCCATAGATTAAGAAAACATCCTTAGTTCGTCTTAGATACTTAAGGATATTCTTAACCGTCATCCAGTGACCATCACCTGGATCAGCCTGATAGCGACTACACATGCTCAAAACATACGAGACATCAGGTCGCGTACATATCATGGCATACATGATCGATCCGACTGCCGAGGGGAACGATATCCGACTCATGTTGTCTCTCTCATCTTGAGTTTTAGGACACATGTCCTTAGATAGAGTGACGCCATGTGACACTGGCAACAGTCCCCTCTTGGACTGATCCATGTTGAATCTCTTCAACACTTTGTCAATGTACGTGCTCTGGGAGAGTCCAGGCAGCTTTATAGATCTATCCCGGTAGATCTTTATTCCTAGAATAAAGGCTGCTTCTCTCAGACCCTTCATGGAGAATTTTAATGAAACCAAGCTTTCACCGACGTTAACATGGGAATGTCATTGCCAATAAGTAATACATCATCAACGTAAAGGACAATGAATGTCAGTGCACTCCCACTAACCTTCTTATATACACAAGGATCATCCTCGTTTTGAACGAAATCATATTCTTTTATGATCTCATCAAAACGTTGGTTCCAAGAATGCGATGCTTGCTTCAATCCATAAATGGATCGATTTAACTTACAAACCTTGTTTGCAAGTCTTGGTACGACAAAACCGTCAGGCTGTTGCATATAAACATCCTCCAAACTTGGTTGGTGTACATGGAATCCATTTCGGATTTCATGGCATCTTGCCATAAACCGGAGTCGATGCATTGTATCGCTTCCTTATACGTAGCCGGCTAATCTTCCTCAATAAGATTAATATCCACATGAGGTGAGATCAGAAACCCATACCTCTCAGGTTGTTTTATGACTCTCTCCGACCTACGCGGTCATTGTGTATTCGAAGATTGTGGTACAGTCTCATCCCTGATGGACTGTTCATGTTCCGTTAAGGATTCTGTTCTAGGAACAGTATCACTCCGATTTTCATCGAGTTCTACTTTTCTCCCACTTATCACTGCATTTAGGAATTCTTTCTCAAGGAAAACCGCATGTAGAGCAACAAAAACTTTGTTCTCTTGTGGGTGATAGAAGTAATATCCTTTGGTTTCCCTAGGATATCCTACAAATAGGCATTTATCCGATTTGGGTTCAAGTTTGGTACCTTCCAAACGTTTGACGTATGCCCAGCAACCCCAAATCTTCAGGAATGAGAAACCCGGTTTCTTTCCTGTCCATATTTCATACGGAGTCTGTTGAACATACTTTGACGGAACCTTATTCAAAATAAGTATTGCATTGTTCAATGCATATCCCCAGAAGGAAATAGGTAGCTCTGTGCGACTCATCATAGACCTTACCATGTCTAACAATGTTTGATTTCTCCGTTCGGACACACCGTTTAATTGCGGTGTTCCTGGAGGAGTCCACTGCGAAAGAATACCATATTCTTTCAAGTAATCAAGAAACTCGTTGCTTAAGTATTCGCCACCACGGTCCGACCGTAATGTCTTAATACTTTTGCCGGTCTATTTTTCTACTTCGTGTCGAAACTCTTTGAATTTGTCAAAAGTTTCCGACTTGTGTCTCATAAGATACACATAACTATAACGCGATGCATCATCCGTAAAGGTTACGAAGTATTCATATCCACCTCTAGCCTGGCTAGACATGGGCACACAAATGTCACTATGAACAATGGCTAACAGTTCGGTGGCACGTACACCTTTACCGCTAAAAGGTGATTTAGGCATCTTGCCTAATAAACAAGATTCGCAGACGTCATATGAATTTGGATCAAATCCGTCCAGGTACCCACTCTTCGAAAATGTGGATATACGTGTTTTGTTTATGTGTCCCAGACGACAACGCCACATGAATTTGAGATTGATTCATATTCAAAATATATAGACCATTATTTACATCACCAGTGTAAATTTCCATATCATTTTTATACATAAAACACCCAGTGTTTCTAAATACAAAAGTATACCCACATTGGGCTAACATAGATACATAAATAATATTCCTAGTCAAACTAGGTACATAATAACAGTCTGTAAGTTTAAGTACATGCCCCGAGGGCAGTTCCAAAACAAAAGTGCCAACGGCCAAAACGACGACTCGTGTCCCATTTCCAACGCGGAGGTCAATCTCTCCTGAGGCCAGTCTCCTGCTAATCTATAGATCCTGCACATCAGTACATATATGAAGATCCACAACCAGAATCAAAAATCCAATTTTTAAAACTAGTAGTAGACATGTTTATTTCTATAACAAACATACCTGAAGCCGGTGCCTTGCCCGCTTTGATTTCCTTCATGTGTGCCTTGTACTCGCGGCAGTCACGCTTCTAGTGACCCCGCTTCCCGCACTACAGACATACATCTTAAGATTTGTCCTTAGGTTTCCCAGAACCCTTTGACGATTTGGCATTGCCCTTCTTCTTATGCTTCTTCTTCTTAACACCTCCACTCACCTTGGGCCAAGCCCTTGGAGTCTGAGATGTCGAAGCAAAGTGCGCCTCGCGCTTCTTACCCTTAAGGAGCTCTTTTTCTGCTTCACGCAGAGTGGACATCAACTCTCCAAGAGTTTGGTCTTGGTTCAACATGTTGTAGTTCATGATGAACCCACTCCAAGTGTCGGGGAGAGACTGTAGGATAAAATCTATTGAAGTCTCAGCCTCGAAGACTATGCCCATCTGTCCGAGTTACTCAATGTCAGTAATCATCTGTGACACATGGTGTTCATCAGACTTACCCTCTGACATGCGAGCACGGAAGAGCTTCTTCTGCAACTCATATCTTTGCGATCTAAGATTAGATCGGTGAAGATCATGCAACTTCGCCATCATGTCGTAGGGATCCAATCAATTGTTTTGACGACGAAATTGCGAAGTCATAGCAGCAAGCATTACCGATTGAGCAGTCACGTTGTCATCGTTATGAGTCTTCCAAAGCTCTAACTCAAGCAACTGATCAGGTCAGGGCTTAGGCCCAAGAGGTCACTCTAAAGTGTAGAGTAACTTCTCGGATCCCAGAACAATTCTGAGATTCATATCCTAGTCTTGAAAGTTTGTGCCATTAAAGACGTTGTCACCCATGACAATATCCATAATGCTTAACTTTCCTGTCATCTTAACTGCAATAGTCCAACTATTCGATTAACGATGTATGGGTACAGTCTAACTGTTACAAGAAAAATAATAATATATTAGTCCAACTAATAAAATAATTGACGAAATAATTTCAAAGCGCGTAAAGCTAAATATTTGAACGAAATTGCAAATTCAATACTAGCCTCCCACTATTTTTCGGCGAGCCTCTAACCCTCTGTTGAGTACTCGGGAAACCTGGTTCCTAGTGGGCTACGATCCCGTTAAATAACACAGAACCTTGACTTTGGCCAACAAGCTGTGTGATATTTAACTAGGTAGATCTCTAAGATCAATTGGATCTCATCCAATTCCTAGATCCGGTAGGTGGACCTCCAAGTCCGAAAACATATAACAATATATATGCCAATATATCCAATATATTTTCCTAACCTTTTTCCTCTGAATCAACTAAGCCTTGACTTTGGCACAACAAGCTTAATGATTCCAGTTCAGCGAAACCCATTGACTTTGGAAAGCTTCGTAATCGATGTCGATGGACAAGAAGTGATCTTGACTTTGGCCAACAAATCACAACTTGGACAAGACATATGATATGGAACAAAGCCTTCATGATTCAAAAACACATCCGCGATGGACAAAGGTCTTGACTTTGGCCAACAAACCAGTGCCAATCTTGGATCTTGAGTAAGAATCACTCAATGGAAGGAAACATTTAATATTTATTGAGGGTTTTTCGCGGTAAATTGGCAACCAATTTATTATCTTTGTTAGGTCTCATCATACACCCTTAAGCATACATTCTAAAAGCATAATAAGGCGCAGTAAATAAATTAATAATGATATGCGGATGTATATCTTACAGATTGTTCCTAGAACAAAAATCACTGCATTTCCTCTCCCCGGCTAGCACTATTCTTACTTCAACCCAATTACATAATACAATTAAAGAAACCTCATTAACATTGAGGGGAATTAGGTGAGAAGAGAATTACAAATAATCAAGAGAGATAAGGCTGGACACGCAAGTCCAATTTAATAAATTCTAAATTTACAACAATTTCCAAAATTTCCCATTCCCTTCTAATATCCATCCGATATACATTATTCATTCAACACATCCATGTATTCACACAAAGCATGTTATTCAATCAATCTAATCCAATTAATTAATCTTTGAATAGAGTGATCATCCAATGTTCAAACAACGATTTGATTTTGCGCGAGTCCAACTTGTTTAAGAATAAGTACTCAAAGTACGAATTCTTGAATTATATCGAACTACAATTTAAATCTAATTTAATTCGTATTCAATACTAATTCTATATATTAATTCCAAATTAAATAACTACACTTTTTAATGTGCCTTTACGACTTAGATTCCAAATCTAATCTAAATGGGTCTCAAAGCCCAATTAACATCCAATGTCATTTAATTAAAGTCCAATGGGCTTTCAATTAATTTCTTAAGGCATGGACTTTGGTCAATATGGGTCAAACCCAAATACCAAAGCCCAATTAAGGAATCACCATATTTGCCAAGAAACCAATTTAGGCCTATAAGGCCCAATTAAACATAAAAGGCCCATTTGTCATATTTCGACTTAATGGAATGATTTAGGCCCAATTTGGATCCAATCCAATTGACCTAAACCAACTTGGCCCAACCAAGCCCATTAGGCCCAAATACAACATTATAAGCCCAATTCTAAATTAAGCCCAACTAATTAAATTTTAAAATTCCAAATTTCATAATTTAATTAATTAAAGTGTATTACATTAATTAATTATCTAAATTAACATTTCCAAAATATTAATTTAATTAATTAATCATGCTTTAATTTGTCCAACACATGTCCAACATTATTGAAACAAAAAATCATCTCATTTCATGCTTAGAAGCTCACAGCATTTTGAGGGTTTTTATATTCGATTCTGATTTCAATCCGATTGAATCTTAAATCAATATAACCATGTCTTTCAACTCATCCAATGATCAAAAAATAAAAAATAACATGACTTTATGGCTACTATGCATTCGGCCAACATGCAAAAAATTGGGGAAAATTAATCCAATTCAATTTTCTTCAAATTGATCACATATAACTCCAACTTATCCATGTACAAGCATGCTCAAACAAACAATTTGGTTAAATCATGCTCAAATCAAATTTACCCAAATTTTACCCTAAATTCAATTTTCATGCTTATTCAAGGCTCATGATACCATTGTTGGTCTCTAACAATATTGGACATGTTAATGAGATGATTTTTTGTTTCAATAATGTTGGACATGTGTTGGACAAATTAAAGCATGATTAATTGATTAAATTGATATTTTGGAAATGTTAATTTAGATAATTAATTAATGTAGACATTGTTGTTTTTGTACAAATTAATTATGTAGCAATGGAAATTGCATTTTATCATTTTGTAATTTGATTACTGAAATATATAAATGATAAAAGTCCCTATGATTAGTTCCGGATTATAAGATATGAGACATTATCAATCCATAAAGGTTTAATCATTAAATATCCATAGTCGTAGTATTATCGAGACTGGACATCGATAATGCGGAATAGACTAGTATTGCACTTGTGCATGTTATGGAAGCGTAACATCATAGTTCTCATATATTTAAGTATTGGATACTTATGCAAGTGTGATAGGAGGTTGTGTTTACCGATGGTGCGGAAACAGCTTCGCTCTGGATAGACCCCGCATAATCCCATTGGTAGTATGACTATGTGTCTATGGGAATCCGCTTCAGGGTAGGTGTATTTGGTCTTAACTTGAGACTTGCATCGCTAGTACTTGCGACAATTAATACGCTTTGGTTTTGGTAGTCCAGGACTTTAACAGGTTCTGTGTACACCTCTTCTGGGTTTATTGAGAATCGTAGTGTATTGGGTGTGATGTCAAGATGAAAGTATCACTTCAGTCATATAGAGATGATGATCACGCAGAGATACAGAACTGGTACTCTAAATGGTTGCAACCATCGGGATAATATGACATGGTCATGATTATCTGATTAAAGAGACTAGTTGCTTGTAATCCGATATATGCTTCGTACGGGGCAAATACTATTCCAGCCACAGGCCTTGCATGTGACATCTGATACTGGATCGCAATACGCAATACTACGTATACTACGCATGACAAAGATTATTCCATTAAGAATATTTCTGGAGAATTGGGTAGACACAATGCTTTGCTAGAAGCCAACCATGTCTCGTAAATCGGTAAAAACGTAGTACGAGGTACGTACGTGTTCGGATAGTCCGACGACCAGATTTACTGCCAACATATCCAGGGATCTCTTGGGTCGCTTCCCGAAGATTCACCGATGACGTATGATTCGAGCATAATTAATCTTGGATTAATTATAGAGAGATTTTATCTAGGATAAAATACTATTTGAAGAGAGAGAACAATTAATTTTGAATTAATCGATAAAATAATATATTCGATATATTAAACGAAATTAGATTTCGACGCAGAATTAAAATTGGATTTTAATTCGGGCAATCGAATTAATTTAGAATTAATTCGCGAGCAACGTGAATAGTAATTTTACTTGGCATAATTATTTAATTAAATTTGATTTAATTACGTCGCAACGGAAAATTCGTTAATTCAGAATTAGCGAACCCGAGCTCGGGATGTGTTGCGGGCCCACTAGGATTTTGAATCAAGTGGGGCCCACATGTCACATCACTTGTCACATCACTTGTCACTTTAATTGATGGGTTTTGGTGAAGTTAGTGAAGACTTGTTCAACACACTTCCTAAAGTTGATGGCTTGATTGACTAATACCAAATGTTTGGTATATGATTATTAGATTTTTGAAATCAAAACTCAAGTCAACACACTCACATCTCTCTCTCTCATTTTTCGCGCCCATTTTGGAAACAAAACTCTCCCCATTTTTCTCTTTTTGGCCGTGAGCTTCAAGGAGGAAATATTGAAGATTTGTTGCAAATCTTCAAGAGCTAGCACTCAAAGGAATCATCGAAGGTGATAGGGAAACCATCCCAAAAGCTTGGAATCAAAGCATAAAGCTTGGAGCTTGGACTTCATCCCCAAAGTTGAGCTTGGCCGAAAACTTGGAGCAAAAAATTTTGAATTTGACGCATCCTAAATCCGTTCAATGTAAGTATGATTCCGCTATACTTCTTTTTGTATTCACTTTATTTCATTGCTTATATTGATCTTGGATTGTCTTAGAGACCAACACTGTTGGTTAATGTCGATATTAATCAGTGAATTTGGCTAAAGAATTCAAAATGGCGTTCTTGAGTGATTTCTTCGAATGAGAAATCCGTCGTGATTTCTTGGTTTGAAGAGTTCATTCTAGAATGGCCCTAGAGTTTGTATTCTGCTAAGATCACAGTTTAATACACTAGCTTATGGAGCCTATTGTAGACTCAGATAAGCTTTCCGGAAATTCGTGTTCTCTAATTTTGATATCAGTCAGATTGTCTGGTTTTATCGAAATATAGAGAATACGTATTTATCAGTACGGTCAGTGGGAGCGTACAAATTTATTTCTAGTGTTATATACCCTAAGTCTTCTTTTCTCCGTGATAAAAGTGAGAATCGTCTCTGTTATATTTGATATAAAGTTTTATATAAGATATAAAACTGAGAGACTTGTGAGATACTCCCATTAGTCGCATATTAGATATGATCTAATAAAGGACACTATAGGACTATCTGTATGACAGTTAGTATAACTGTTTGACAGTTAACGTGTCTTATATATATATATATATATATATATATATATATAATATATATATATATATATAGTGTTCATCTTTCGTAAATGATGATTCCTTTGTCGAAAGATAGATAGATTGGAATGTATAGTCAATCTTATGCATCATAAGATGATGGCGTAATGAATACTATATTATGTGCGATTATAGATATCAATTTAATCGTAATTGTTACGAGTTATTTTGATATGCTGCAAACCATATGATGGATTTTGAAACATGTTCTTTGTGATCTTTTAGATATTAAGAACCAGTTTCTTATTCATGGAAAATTTAGTCAGCAACCATAAGGTTATATTAGTTTTTATCCTAATGTTGACGTTAGATGGTTTACGTCATATAAAGTCAGAAAAGATGCAGTGGGAGTGTCACTGTTGATTATACTTAACTAGTGGAATCAGTTGCAACTTATGAAGTTTTTATAGTGACCTCATAGATTAGAAGTTTTCATATTAGTGCAGTGTTTGCGGTTGTCTCATAGTATTTAGATTTGATCTCTAAGTACATAGACAACTAAGTAGCTATAACACAATGCTAATATAGTGTCTGAGTCATGTTGATGTGGAATTTGGATTCTGCAAAATATGAAAGATGCTAGCTAAGGAAAACGGTTGGGTTTGTTGATCAGACTCGATTTGTTAAAGTAGGCTTACTTGTTGTTGCCTACCTCTTGAGTGCTGGTGAGCTCTTGAGAGTAATGAGTATGCGATACATATTAAGATGCGTATAGGATACCATGGATTGGCACTAGAGCAAGTGGGAGAAATTATTAGGGTTGGTGCTCAGAGTGCCAATCCGGATCATATTTATGTCCGATTCATAAATACGAGCAATTGTATTTTCCATAATATTACTAATTTTAGTGGTAGCACACTTGTCTTTTATACACTTATTCGATCTAATTGCGATTAAATATCTGATTACGATTAGATCGAAACTGAATCTGGTTCAGTGATACGTGTATATTAGACAAAGACCCTAGGATTTACAGTATAGTGCGCAGTTACAACGTAGTTTGTAATTGACATTGGGAAGCGCACTTTTAGTTGTATATCCTTAAATAAAATTCCTGGTCAAGATTTGCTAACACGGGTCGGTTAGTAAAATCTGTTGAGACCAGTACATGTCGTATATCGTGACTTGGTCTGATGGTTTATCCTAGTGAACCATGAGTCTCGGGAGACTCGTATAGACATGTAGGTGTTTATTTGATAAGACACTGAACGACTCACTGAAGGTTTCCTAATAGATGGTACACCAACGTCAATAGGAACCTTCTCGAGTTGAGCGAGCATAATGGTCCTTCGACCATTATATTTAATAAAACATTTTCATTCAAAATAGATTCACATTCACATGTTTTTGAGTTAGATGGCATATTAGATATGGCATTTTCAAGTTCTAGCTTTTTGTTTCTTAAACATGCATTTTCATCATTTAAGCATGCTATTTCTTTTTCATGTTTGGCCTTTAAGCATATAATCTCATGATCTAAAACATGAAATTTATCAATACAGGATGCATGATCATTTTTAAGTGATGAATGCTCATTTTTAACCAATTTTAATTTCTTTTTAAGCATATCACACAACTCTTTTAAGCCATTAAAAACATCAAGTAAATCATGATAATCTTGAGAGTTGTGTACCTCTTCTTCTTCACTTTCAAAGAAGAAATCCTCATCCTCGATGGCCTTAAATGCTATTGATTTATCTTTAACTTGGACCTCTTCCTCCTCGGATGAGCTGGAGTCGCTATCGCTCTAAGTTGAAGTAGCTTTCATTGCCTTTTTCTTGGATTTTCCTTTCATTTTTCTCAATGGACAATCGATAGCTATATGACCCGATTTGTTGCATTCATAATAAATAATTTTCTTGTTCTTCCACGACCATTTTTATTCTTTCTTTTCATCATTATTTGATTTTCCTTCAAGTTTTTCGGATTTGAGAAGCTTCTTTACTTTATTGGTTATTATTGCCAATTCATCATCACTATCCTCTTATTCACCTGAGCTTGAATCATATCTTTTTCTTGTTTTCAAGGCAAGATTCTTTCTTGTTCTCTTCTCATCTTCCTCCTTTTGATCCATCTTGATCTCCAATTCATACTCAAGTAATTTTTTGACCAAATCATCCATTTTCAAAATGTTCATTTCGTTTGCTTCTCTAATGGAGGAGGTGTAGCTTCTATATTCCTTAGGAAGTGATCTAAGGATTGTCTTCACTTGATCCGTTGGCCCAATAATTCTCCTTAAAGCACCTAGATGGTTTATGATTACCGTAAACCTCAAAATCATGTTATCAATTTCTTCCCCGGATTCCATTTTGAAGTTGTCCAATTCGCACATGAACCAGACGATCTTTGATTCCTTCACTTGGCTTATGCCCTCGTTGACCATTTCCAATGACTTCCATAAATCATATGCGTTCCCACACTTCAGAAGTTTGTTTATTTGACTCCGATCAATAGCACAAAGGAGTTGGTTGAGTGCCTTAGCATTTTGTGAGGCTTGTTACAAATCCTCGTTATCGCATTCTAGAGTAGGCATTGGAATGTCAACACCATTGCCATCCTTCTTCGTTGGCACTTTTGCACCCCGTGTAATTAACAAGTTAGATGGCGGATCAACGGCTAGAAAATGACCGGTGCGTAATCACACGCGTATAACGCAAGTGCACGTATCGTTCCAGTAGTATAAAAAGTATCGATCCCACGAGGACTTAAAATCTTTTGTTATCAATTTATGAAGTTAAATGTTTACAAGTATCTAATGGATTGATTGTTTGATTGGGTGGTGACTTTAAAATTAAAACAAGTAAATAAAATTGCTTGAAAGTAGATTGAAGAAAATTCAAATTTATAAAACTATCCAGGGTTGTGAATCCTTCCAATATCTTTTTAAAAGATGAAGTGGTTATTTTACATTTGTGTAATATATTGGTTTATTAACCTGGAACACAAAATTATGTAAAAGCCTCTTCTGATGGTCAAATACAAATACCCAGTATAACCCAATTAATCATATTCCTATGTTAACCAAGTTTTCTGAATTTATTAAGATTAAGTTCCAATTATGGCTACCCCCGCCCGACATGTATATTCCTATCCTTTAAGGAAATCTATTAAAGGGTTATCTATCCTCAAGGAAGATCGTGGGCTATTAATTCTAAGGTCTTAAACCTAAAATCCCTTTTCCAAGTTCATTTTAAGTTTACTAGTTCAATTTTATTAATGGCCAGTTAATAAAAAGTATTAGGATTAAGGCTCAATAAATAAACCTTTATATTACCCAAACTATAATTTAACCCCTTATAAACCGGTGATATTGGATTTCATCACAACCCTAGATAACTGGCTTAGTTACGACACATATTTACGGGTAGTAAAGACTTAAATAAAATAAAAGACATAAAGTAAAATACTGAAAATTAAATTGTGAAAAGTAAATGCTGGAAGTAAATTGCTGAAAGTAAATTGCTGAAAAGTAAATGCTGAAAGTAAATTGCTGAATAGTAATAAAGTAAAAGTATAATAAAAGAAAATGCTGAGGTAAAAAGATCCACTTTTATTACTTCTATTTTAGATATCTCCCTTATTATAATATATTAACTTTGCATGATAATTACCAACCAGCCATATAGGCGGTATCCAGATTAAGTCAAATTAATAATTAATTACCAACCGACCAATCAGGCGGTATCCAGTTTAGTCAGGTTAAACCCAATTTAAATAATTACTAACCGACCAATATGGCGGTATCCTCGTTAAGTCAAGTTTTAACTAGTTTATATATTATAATTAAGGGAGATTAATCTAAATATTAGTACTAAAAGTTTTACCTTTTACCCCAGCAAAGGGGAGTTACCTCCTCATTACTGAAAAGTAAAAACTGAAAATTAAAGAAAGAAAAGTACTGTGCGTAAAAGTAAATTGCGGAAAGTAAAAACTGAAATGAAAAGAAAAGAAAGTGCGCAAGCGGAAATTAATTACTGAAAGCTGTAAATAAATAAACAAGATACAATCTTCTTAGTATTCTTAAGGAATTCCTTAGAAGAAAATATGAATTTACAAATGAAATGGCTTGGTATTTATAGGTAAAATTTTGCATCCATCAAATCCATTATTAATTACTCCACTAATTGCTCCACTAATTGCTTCACCAAATCCATTATTAATTGCTCCACTAATTTATTATCTTGTTTGGTGGTGATTTGATAATTTTTATTATTTATTTATTAATTTATTTTTTGAAAATGATTGAAAATGACTTTAATAATTACACACAACACACTTCTTGATGGTTCATCAATTGCGGACATGAAATCTTCAAAATTCGAAATTATTTTGTCTTTAAAAGTTGTAGATCTTTGAGTCTTATTTAATCTGGAACTTGAATCATCTCAATCCGATATCGGAGTAAAAAGTTATGCCCAAAATACGACAGATGCGCAAAATTAGAATTTCCAAAACTGCACTTCGTTAAAACGCCCTTTCAAGTTTCCAATCTCCAAAATTAATATGTCAAGTCCAATTTTTACCCTTATTTGACCCACATTTCGTCCTAAATGATTTCATTATGTCCCAATATATTTTATCTGCAAAATAAACTAAAACACATTAAAACGTTCATCAAACCCGAGAAACTAAACAAAATATTAAGTAAAAGGGGCAGTAAATATCGATATATTTTCCGCTCATCACACCCCAAAACCTAACATTTTGCTAGTCCTCGAGCAAAACAACAAAATAAAATACAAGAAACAATTAAAATTAAACTAAGCCACTTTCGTAGGGATCACTGTTGCATTTAGCGTATGCAACAAGCCTTTAAACCCCTAGGTGTCCCTAGTTGACGAGTTATAGTCTCGTGAGGGCTTATAGTAACGATACCCACAAACGTTTTACAAAAGTAAAAAGATAATAAAACTAATGCACACAAAAGCAAAAAAACAAGAGAAAAGAGAATAAAGAAGTTAGTGACTAATCAGGTGAAACTTCTACTCCAAGTTACTAGTTGTTTTCTTTCTTTCTAAATTACTGAATAAGTAAATTCTCCGATTATATTTACCATTTTCCATATGCACAGCCGAAAAAATATTAATCAACTCATTTTTGCCCACAACAGTCACAAGTGCAGTTGATAAGAGATTAATATTTTTGTCCTAAAGTTTTATCAGAATTCACACATTTTTGCAGCAATGGAATAATTTTTTTTTTGATTTTTTTCTTTGATTTTTGATTTTATTTATTTATATATAATATCTTCCATCTATGTAGCGATTGTTGGGTCGGTGGCTCCCAAACCAGTTGGCTTTAGGGAACCAGGTGTTAAGACACCCCTACGAACTTAATTACTTAGACTTCAGATATATATATTTTTGCAGCATCTTTGATCCATATAGCGAGCTTTGGGCCAGTGACTCCCAAACCAGTTGGTTTTAGGGCACTAGATGTTAAAACACCCTTACAGACTTAATAACTCGGATCTCAGACATTTTTTTTACTCCATTGCTTTTTGAGATGCTTTCTCCAATTAAACTAGAGCACTAAATATTAAAAACTTTTCAATTATAGCTTATGTCTGTATGTTACCATGCATGTTGATAATATCTGCCAACTGAGTATATGAAAATCCATTTTAGTCAGTATTATGGAGAATTCACAAAATAAATAATTTAAAATGAAATAAACAAAAATTAATTTGTTCCGAAATAGGTTTGAGATACGTCTCAGGAGTGGAAACTCCTTACTCAGCTATCTCTTACCAATTTCACCTTTTTAGTCAAAATAAAAACAAAAACGCAAAATATTTTTGTAATTTTTGAAAATTTTTCAAATTTTTTTGTATTTTTCGAAAAATTTTGGCCTAAAAATAAAAACAACACACAACTAAAAACAAGATACTAATCAACTAATTCCTCCCCCAAACCTAAATGAGACATTGTCCCCAATGTCTTAAACAGTAGAAGAAGAGTTTAGAAGATAATACCTGGTTAACTGGAATCTACACGAAAAGTTAAGGTTAAGATCCAGATTAATCCGACGCCGCTTACCACGATCATCCTCGGACCAATTTATCTTTGAAAGGATAGGGTCAATTTGTGGTTCATAGGCTAAGATTTGGTCAATTAGATCTGGAGTAGTTCTGGCAGTGAGGATGAGTTCTTTTAAAGGTTTGGACACAAATCCATTTCTCCGGGCATCATCAAGAAACACACAAAGAAAATCATAAAATCCTTCAACGTTGTACCATCCAAGCTGTTTCTGGTGTATGTTCAGGTTCGCCCAAGATAACACTGTAAAAATTTCCTCCAATGTACCCAAGCCACCTGGCAAAGCAATAAATGCATCAGCACGATTAATCATTTCCACTAGTCGCTCGGACATACCTGGCACAATAAGTTCATCTTCGTTTGATGTTCCAATAAGATTCACCTTTGCCAAAGGTTTTGGGATGATTCCCAAAACATGACTGCCTCCATCCTGTATAGCTTTTGAAACGATCCCCATAAGTCCAAGATTGCCTCCGCCATATACTAAGTGCATATTCCTTGCAGCTAAGACTCGACCCAATTCCTGTGCTACCTCTACGTATTGTGGCTTAACACCAACACTAGTACCGCAAAACACACATATGTTTTCAACTCATCTTCTTGAAGTGGCTTCCATGTTTTACTCTGGATGTCTTCAAAAGTGCAATGATGAGTTGAATTTATAACACCTGAAAAGGGTGAGTAAAATAATAGCACTAGTACCTGCCAAATGACAATTATTAGTTAAACAGTAAAATAAATCGTGATAGTAAAAAAGGTATTGATCCTGTCGGAGAAAATAAAAGAAAACAACAAAACAAATTACAATTATTAGGAAAAGACAAAGATATATAATTTGTACAAGAAAAGTAGCGGCTTGATTGACGTCTATGCGTCAGGGACAAGCTTCCCATCCAATTTTCTTATAAATTGGCAAACATAGTCTTTTTGAGTCAGATTCCCAAGACTTAACTGTTGTCTTTCTTTTTGGAATTGTGTATGCAATTTGCGAATGGCTATATGAACATATCCACTGGGATGCATCTCAAGAGTCAAAGATATATTATCTACAGACTCTTTACTCAAGCCATCCTTAATGAATTTAATTTTGTCTTCGCGATTATCAGACACCATTCCTAAAGAACGACAACGAGTATTGCAATTCCAGCGTGCACATTTGTAACAAATACCCATTTGCTTAGCTCTACGTTTCTTTGCATAGGTGCTTCTTCCAAAACCAGGCAGATGTGAAATAAAAGAGTCAGAAGACTCACCTGCCAATCGGACCCGTGCTTCAATTACCCAACGAATATCATTAGGAACACCATGGATCGTTAGTAATCTCATCCGTTCCAAGCGAGCTTTGTAGACTTTCATCAGAGAGTTTTAAGGGAGAGAAGGAAATTACTTGTGAAGATTTGCGAGAACTTCTTCCATCCTAAAATGTCTTAATCTGCAAAAACTAAACACATAAAATTAAATCACTCCAAATCATAATATATACACAAATTGCATGGGTTGCCTCCCTACTAGCGCTAAGTTTAAAGTCGTCAGCTAGACCTGTCTTCTCGAATGTTAAGCTGGATCTGAAAGTGTGACACTTTCTTTTTGTCGCTCAAATGATTCTCCCCAATAGTGCTTAACAAGCTTGTTTTTAACCTTGAAAGTTTAGTTGGAGTCAGGATCATGTATCTCAACGGCTCTATCTGGTAAAACTTTGGTGATCACAAATGGACCTGACCACCGTGATTTTGGCTTCCATGGGAAGAATTTTACCCTTGATTTGTTTAACAGTATCTTCTGCCCTGGTTCCAGTTGTATGCGCACTAACTTCTCATCCTGTCTCTTATTGGCCTTTTCTTTGTAGAATTTGGCATCCTCAAAAGGCTGATTGTGAAATTCCTCCAATTCGTTGAGCTGTGGAACTTTTTCTCTTCTGTTGCTTGTAGTGCAAGAATTGGCTTTTTCAGTGCAAAAGACGCTTTATCATCAGGCTCCACAGGCAATTGACATGCTTTAAGTTTGTCAGTGGAACTTTGACTTTCATCAGAGTTCTGAACGGTACTATGTATCACATCAAGTCTAAAATATTCCTCCTTCTTTTCATCATCTGGGAAATTCATGGCCTTGAAAACATTAAATGTTACTTCTTGGTCCTGTACCATCATGGTTAATTCTCCTTTTTGTACATCAATAATGGTCTCTCGAGGATGATTAGCACGTCTGCGTCTTCCTCCATATCAAGGACAATAAAATCTGATGGGAAAAGGAATTTATCAACCTTGACCAGCACATCCTCAACTACGCCTCTTGGAAATACGAGCGTTCTATCAGCAAGTTGTAGAGAGACTGAAGTTGGCATTGTTTCTCCAATCTGCAATATCCTGAAAATAGAAAAATGTATCAAGTTAACATTCGCACCTAAATCACACAAAGCCTTACCAAAGTCATGTTCTCCTATGGTGCAAGGAACAATGAAACTGCCAGGATCTTTCAATTTTGGAGGAAGTTTCCTCTGAATGATAGCACTGCATTCTTCTGATAATGCTACTGTCTCGTAATCTCCCAATCTCCGCTTTCATGAAAGAATGCCTTTCATGAATTTGGCATAGCTGGGCATTTGTTCCAACGCTTCTGCAAATGGAACATTGATATGCAGCTTTTTGAACACCTCCAAGAATCGAGCAAACTGCTTGTCCAGTTTATTCTTCTGAAGACGCTGAGGAAAAGGTGGAGGTGGAGTGATCTGTTCTTTTTATTTTGCTTCTTTTTCCTCCATCTGTTGCTTTGTTTCTTTTGGAACTTCCTCAGCAGTTTTTTTGGCTCCAACATCTTTGTTGATTTCTGTACCACTTTTTAACATGATGGCATGATACTGCTCCTTCCCTATGTTCCTCGGATTTGGTTCAGTATTGCTAGGAAGGTTACCTGGCGGTCTGTAACTTTGAGCATTGGCCAGTTGTCCAATTTGATTATCCAGTGCTTTAATCGAAGCTGATTGACTTTGAATTAATGCTGTTTGGGATTGAAACATAGCATCATATCTTGATGCTTGAGAGTCGTGTTTTGCTTCTATCTTTTTCAAGTGGGTTAACACTTCTGTTATTCCTGATTCATTTGCCTGCTCCTGGCCTTTGTTCTGTTGTTGGAATCCGGGTGGTGGGTTGTTCATTTTCCCTGAATTGTTGCTCCATGCGAAATTGGGATGATTCCTCCACCTTGGGTTGTAGGTGTTTGAATATGGATTGTTCCCCTGTCTGTTGAAATTGTTGACATAATTCACCGTTTCTTTATGTTGGTTGAAAGATTCTGACTCAGGTGCTCCTCCAAATGGTGAACTTGTGGATCCACCATTAACCTTCATGTTAAGAGTTTCCAGATTTTTGCAAATCTGATCCAGCTTGGCATCACTGCTGTGTTGGCTCAGACTTCATAAATTCCAGCAATTCGTTGGATCAAGATTCTTTCTGTTGGCCACAATGAATTATTGTTAGCCATTTCTTCAATTAGGTCCCAGGCCTAATCTTCTCTTTTTGCCATCAAAGCTCCTCCAGCAGCAACATCAATTGTGGTTCTCATTATTCCAGAAAGTCCATTGTAGAAGGTTTGGACTTGTAGCCACTTTGCGATCTCATGATGAGGACATTTCCGGAGTAAATCTTTGAATATTTCCCAAGTTTCGCAAAGGGATTCTGAATCTTATTGCACAAAGGATGTGATGTCATTCCTCAACTTTGCAGTTCTGGCTGGTGGAAAGTACTTTGCAAGGAATTTGGTGGCTAGAGTGTTCCAAGTTGTGATGGAACCTGCTGGTAACGAATGTAGCCAAGCTTTAGCTCTGTCTTTCAGGGAATATGGAAAAACCCGCAGTCTCATTGCTTCTTTAGCTGCTCGGTTGTAATTAAAAGTACCACAAACTTCCAGGAAGTTGCTGATGTGGGCATTAGGATATTCAGTTGCATTCCCCCCAAACTGAATTGACTGCTGAATCATCTGAATGCATGTTTTGATGTCACACACATTTGCTGGTAAGGGAGGAAGTACAATGCAGGAAATGAGGCCGTCCACCACCGAAATGGTTCTGTCTCGAATGGATATTGGTGGTGCAACTTCCAAAGGTTCAGGTTCCATGTTGACTAAAGCTTCTTGGTCTTCACGCCTTTCCCTTCTCAATTGTCTGATGGTTCTTTCAATTTCTGGGTCAAGCGGTCGGAGTTCAAAGCTTCCGGTTCGCCTCATGTAGTTTCTGAGAACCTGAAACACAAGAAAACAAAAACAATAAGTAAAAAGAAATTAGATACAAGTAACGTATCTAACCCCAAAACTAATAGTGAAAGATAAATAAGTCCCCGACAACGGCGCCAAAAACTTGACCGGTGCGTAATCACACGGGTATAACGCAAGTGCACGTATCGTTCAAGTAGTATAAAAAGTATCGATCCAACTAGGACTTAAAACCTTTTGTTATCAATTTATGAAGCCAAATATTTACGAGTATCTAATGGATTGATTGTTTGATTGGGTGGTGACTTTAAAATTAAAACAATTAAATAAAATTGCTTGAAAGTAGATTGAAGAAAATTGAAATTTATAAAACTATACAGGGTTGTGAATCCTTCCAATATCTTTTTAAAAGATGAAGTGGTTATTTTACATTTGTGTAATATATTGGTTTATTAATATGGAACACGAAATTATGTAAAAGCCTCTTCCGATGGTCAAATACAAATACCCAGTATAACCCAATTAATCATATTCCTATGTTAACCAAGTTATCTGAATTTATTAATATTAAGTTCCAATTATGGCTACCCCCGCCCGACAGGTATATTCCTATCCTGTAAGGAAATCTATTAAATGGTTATCTATCCTCAAGGAAGATTGTGGGCTATTAAGTCTAAGGTCTTAAACCTAAAATCCTTTTTCCAAGTTCATTTTAAGTTTACCAGTTCAATTTTATTAATGGCCAGTTAATAAAAAACATTAGGATTAAGGCTCAATAAATAAACCTTTATATTACCCAAACTGTAATTTAACCCCTTATAAACCGGTGATATTGGATTTCATCACAACCCTAGATAACTGGCTTAGTTACGACACATATTTACGGGTAGTAAAAACTTAAATAAAATAAAAGACATAAAGTAAAATACTGAAAATTAAATGCTGAAAAGTAAATGCTGAAAGTAAATTACTGAAAAGTAAATGCTGAAAGTAAATTGCTGAAAAGTAAATGCTAAAAGTAAATAAAGTAAAAGTACAATAAAAGAAATTGCTGAGGTAAAAGGATCCACTTTTATTACTTCTATTTTAGATATCTCCCTTAATATAATATATTAACTTTGCATGATAATTACCAACCAGCCATATAGGCAGTATCCAGATTAAGTCAAATTAATAATTAATTACCAACCGACCAATCAGGCGGTATCCAGTTTAGTCAGGTTAAAACCAATTTAAATAATTACCAACCGACCAATATGGCAGTATCCTCGTTAAGTAAGGTTTTAACTAGTTTACATATTATAATTAAGGGAGATTAATCTAAATATTAGTAATAAAAGTTTTACCTTTTACCCCAGCAAAGGGGAGTTACCTCCTCATTAATGAAAAGTAAAAACTGAAAATTAAAGAAAGAAAAGTACTGTGCGTAAAAGTAAATTACGGAAAGTAAAAACTTAAAAGTAAAGAAAAGAAAGTGCGAAAGCGGAAATTAATTACTGAAAGCTGTAAATAAATAAACAAGATACAATCTTCTTAGTATTCTTAAGGAATTCCTTAGAAGAAAGTATGAATTTAAAAATGAAATGGCTTGGTATTTATTGGCAAAATTTTGCCTCCATCAATTCATCCACCAAATCCATTATTAATTTCTCCACTAATTGCTCCAAAAAATCCATTATTAATTGCTCCACTAATTGCTTATCATGTTTGGTGGTGATTTGATAATTTTTATTATTTATTTATTAATTTATTTTCTGCTTTGAAAATGATTGAAAATGACTTTAATAATTACACACAACACACTTTTGGATGGTTCATCAATTTCGGGCATTAAATCTTACGAATTCGAAATTATTTTGTCTTTCCAAGTTGTAGATATTTGAGTCTTCTTTAATCTGGAACTTGAATCAACTCAATCTGATATCAGAGTCAAGAGTTATGACCAATATACGACACATGCGCAAAATTGGAATTTCCAAAACTGTACTTTGTTAAAACGCCCTTTCAAGTTTCCAATCTCCAAAATTAATATGTCAAGTCCAATATTTGCTCTTATTTGACCCACATTTCGTCCTAAATGATTTCATTGTGTCCCAATATTATTTTATCTGTAAAATAAACTAAAACACATCAAAACGTTCATCAAACCCGAGAAACTAAACAAAATATTAAGTAAAAGGGGCGGTAAATATTGATATATTTTTCGCTCATCAGAAGGTAGTTCAACATCCTCATTTTCCAATAGTTGTAATCGGTTTCGGTGTAAAATGGAGGTCTAGTTGTTGAAAATACTTCGGCAAGATTTGATGAGTTGCTTGTAGATGCCATGATCTATTCTCGGATGGTTAGGTCTTTGATGAGAATACCTCGCTCTGATACCAACTGAAATTTCCTACATGCAATAGCGACAAACAAATACTATACCTAAGAGGGGGTGAATTGGGTTACGACTAAAATATGCGGAATTAAAACTTTTTCCGATTTTAAGTATATTTGCAGATTAAGTCTTAGGTCAATTTTCTCTATTCTAATAAACAACTTATATGCATGTTTCTAATATATAAGCATATAAATAAATCAAACTTGCAATATGTAAAAGTTAAGGGATAGAGAAAAATGACATCGAGATTTATAGTGGTTCGACCAACAATGCCTACGTCCATTCCCCCAAGCCGCGCTTGAAGCTTTTCACTATCAACTCGAGTTTTTGCCGTGGCTCACTCGTAACCAAGAGTTTTCCGCAAAGGTGCACTCCAAACCTTTACAATGAGTTTTCTACACATGCGCACTCACGAACCTTTATAATTTACCTAAACGATGTGATTTCACAACCGCAAGTGTTTTTGTATAAGAAATTGTAAAACACATTTGGGCACTCACAATGATAAAGAAGATTGTGTGAGTTGGTTACCCAAGTGATCTAAGCTCACTACAAGTGTATATGAATGTGTAGTGTGTGTGAGCTTGTATGAGTGTTTATGAAACACTCTTGTTCTTGCCTTAGAGAATATGTATGAATGTTGTATCAAGTTTCTCTAACTAAGCAAAAATGAGTTAGGACTCAATTTATAGTAAATTCCAAGACATTCCCCAACTCCCCTGTCTGAGACTGGTATGCCGGTCTTCTGACACCGGTATGCCGGTCTGGGGTTGCAACGGGTATCAACGGCTATGTTATCGTTAAGAAACTATCCGTTACACTGGTATGCTAACCGGTATGAGAACCGGTATGGTCCGTTCTGGTTTCATTATGTGTGCACAGTGAAGGGCTTGACCGGTGTGGTAATCGGTATAATGACCGGTTTAGTTCATGCCAGTTCCGGTAAAGGAACTAGTTGTTAGGCTCACCGGTATGGACACTGGTTTGGTTGTGCCGGTTCCAGTAGGTGTGCATTCCTCAGGTCCACCGGTTTGGTGACCGGTATGGGACCGGTAAGGTCCGTGCCGGTTCCAGTGAGCATGCAAAACTCAACATCTCATCGATATGGACACCAGTAAGGGATCGATATGCCGGTCTCTGTACCAAAAATGCAAATATGAAGGTTTTAAGGCATTTTGTACATGAACCTAATGCATCTAAGTGAATGTGCATGTTTCTTATGAGCTTAGGCACTTGAATACTCATATCACATTACAATTAGTGCCCTAAGTTAAGACTTAATATAAAATCTTCAATGTATGCAAGTCTTCACATTCTTCGCTCTTCACCATCGTGTGCTTCGACATCTTTTTGTATTGTCTCGTATTTGCGCGTCGAAGACTTCACTCTCGTTGCATCATCAAAACTCATTATGCGATTGTGTCGCTAATAAAGTCATGTTTGGCTGTTCACACTAGCGGTGCTGTTTAAGGACTGGTGCCATCCCACCATCCCGCCAGTAAGATGGCTGGCGGTGTGGCATCCCTCCAATTTCTCTTCATGGGGGTGCGTGTTGTGAGGATGAATAACTTTCATCATTTTGGAATTTATGAAAACTTATAGGTATTTATAATAAACTTTCTAAGAATTACAAAACAGTCCCCACAAAATTGCAAATTGGTCATTGACATTATACTATCTCAGAAATTTACATATTTGAGGTCCTCCTGATGTAAATTTTGAAAAGTGTTCAACATGAAAGTTATTCAACTTGAAAAAAGATTTTAACGATTCAAGAATCAATTCAATCGGAGTTTATTTGCTATTTTTATAACCGAAACAATGAACTTTCTCCGTATAAAATAATATATATAAATTGCGTTATAAGTTCTTTAAAATTTCGTGATTCCAAATGCAACGAAATTCCATTTTAAGATATTCCGACTTATTTTTCAATATTCAAACTCTTATTCTCCAACATAGTCTTGTTTCAAGACCTTAACTTCGATCCGGAAACCTTCCGGAAATATTCCAAAATTCATTGTATTCAACATCTACACATGATGGGTTCAATAGATCCATTATCATCTCTGCAAAAATAAATCATACTGAAATAATTATGTTGTGCATCCATTATACCTCAAGAGCATATTTGCTTTGCATTTATTAAGAATATATAGTAGGCTAAGTTGTAACATCCCGTTAAAGGTAGGATGCTACCGACATGAGACAAGAATAACACATCTCCTTGAGTTTCGGTTCTAAAGAAAAATGGACATGACACAGCTAAAAAATTAGACAACCTGGTACACAGACCATCACCAAAACGACCTGTAATAAACTTCAGATATGCAAAAAGGACATTTGGTCCTAACCCAGGATATATCAATTCTCAACATCAATACTCAAAGGCTCCGTGTCCATAATTATACATACAAATCAAATTTTTTATTTCTATACATATAAATAACAACATGCACAACACGACTTTTAACATAATCAACATAACTCCTACACTTGTACAATACTTCCTAGGACTCTAGAGTTGCTAACTGTAAATTGGGTGATCCATCACCTCGAGCTAAACATTCCAAAGCTTGTACGGCTAACCGATGTGGATGTTATAAAACTAACAGATTGTTGTGATGTGAGTTATAAAACTCAATAAGTAACCACACTTTTACCAAAAAAAGGCGAGAATAAACCTTGATAATAGTACACACATATATAAAATTATATAAAAATAAGTTATTAGAAAGCCTTTAACATATTGTACCGAAAATTTTTCAATCTCCGTACTAATATTTATACTCTCCATATATAAAGTCCTATGAAATTACATATATTTATACCAATCTAAAAACCGAGTTCATAAGGCATACCTGATAAGAATCTGAAATTTTATATTTATACATAAAACTCCTGGAATGTTCAAAAACCAAATTACATATAACATATACAAGCTGAGAAACATAACTTATACATGTTTCCAAATCTTTTACGTAACAATCATATCAAAATCATCAATAGCAAACTGATTAAGGATATATATATATATATATTAGAAATGATGAGAGAAACATTCAAAACATACTTATGCAAACCTATACTGACTCGATCAAATGAAATTCATACATGACTCATTACTAGTATAAATATCACACAATCAGTATTAGCCATCATCAGAAATAGAAACCTTAACCAAAACTATTATGACACGACCAAATCACCAACCAAACTGAACACACACACACTTACCAATACAAATACCACACAATCAGTATTATCCATCATCGGAAATGGAAAACATAATAAAGATTCCACACAATCAATACTATCCATTATCAGAAACGGAAAATCTAATACTAATTCCATACAATCAATCTCATTCCACTATCAGAAATGAAAATCATAATACAAACTCCACGCAGTCAATTTCATTCCACTGTTTGAAATGAAAAACATAATACAAATTTTGTATAGTCAATCTTGTTGGGGTTTTAAGGGGTATTACCGGGTAACGCAGCGAAACGCGGAAAATCAAAGATTTAAAAAAATTTTCTTGAAAAAATAAAATAAATTTATTTATTTTAATTACTCAATACTTAAAATCTGAAATTTTTACCCAAGAAATCATATTTCTTCTTAATTACCGTAAAGCCCCAAAATATTTTATTTAAATCATTTTAGTTATAAGTTGTTCAAAACAAGCTTAAGTGATTTCCAATCACAACCAAAATGATTTGTACATCAAATATAAATGGAAAACATAATTCTAAAAACTTTTTCCAGATTTTTCATTAATTACAGAATTACCCCAAAACTTTACATTTTGATCATTTTGGTCCTTAAATTGTCAAATACAATTTTGAATGATTACAACTCAGTACCAAAATGATTTTAACATGTCATACACATCAAATTACAAATTGCAACTAAAACCCATAGTTTCCAACTTGTGCATTTTAGTCCAATCTTGTTCAAAACAACTTAAGATGAAATCCAATCATCACCAAATTTAATATACATCATTACACAACATATATATGAAAAGCCCCAAATTTGGAAAGGGTATGAACCCTAATTTTTTAAAATCATTAATATGATCAAGTTACACCAAATTAAACAAATCCAATATTTCAATCAAGTCTCTACCACACCAAACAAGTCTCACCACTTTGAAAAAACTCTAGAATAATTTTAGGTCATCAATGAGTGGCTTAACGACTCTAGAATGGTAACAAGATCATCAAATTATCAAAAGAAAGCTTACTAACTCCTTAATAGCTTTCTTTGAACATCATTGTAGGACACAGAAATCGGCGACGCTGTTCCAGGCTCGCGGCCTGGTCGGGAGTACGGAGTAGCCAACGGGGGAACTAAACTGGAGAAATAACATAGAGTCACCACCCAGTGTGAACTGGGAAAATGATTTAAGGCCGCACTCACCCCTCGCAAGGGAAGGCCTCAAACCGTTGGGTTCGGAATGGTCCCTTACTTATGCCACTTGTAATGAATGGATTTATGTAATAATATAACCGAGTCTACGCAACAACAACCTACATCTAAGTTTGCATACTACCTATATAAGTTTGCATGCATAAAAGTAAGTCGGAATAACGACAAGCACACAATCTCATGCATACATTAAATAGCTAAGCATGGTAATGTAAATAAATGATAATCTAAACATAAACATAAATTAAATTCCTAATGTGAAATAAATAACTAATCATGCTTGGAAATAACCAACTAAATCATGCATAAAAATAAATAACATACTAAACGACAAAATCATGCTTAGAAACATAAATAACATACTAAATGACTAAATCATGCATAAACATTAGATTGGAGGAAACAAAATATGTGTGTCTCTCAAGTGGTAGGTGAAGTTGTTTCCCAAGTACAAACCACACTACCATCCATTCGGATTCGGCTACGGAATTTACTTATGGGTTTTCATCCGATACACCACGAGAGATAACACATATTTTATTCATCCCATGGTCATAGCATACACCAATCAACAATACTCATGCGAAGTAAAATAAGAAGATAAATAAAAAATAAAGGAGAATAAATAAAAAGGTCGCCCTCAGGACTAACCTCTTAAGTCGTCTCTTGGAAGTACGCTATGCGGTTGTCGGAAGGGTTAATTCTTCGCAAATTTTCTGATTTACTGGTTCGTTGTTTTCCTTCGTTGCCTCGCTGTTTTGGGCTACTGTTTGCTCACTATTTTGCTACTGTTTCACTGCTGTTTTTGGTCACTGTTTTTGCTGTAAAAGGACTGTGTTTCAGGGGCAGAATTTCTGTAATATGGGGCTGTTTGCAGGGGTGATTTTGCTACAGTTTCAGGGTGCAGTTCAGGGGTATTTTTCGGTAATATGGGGCTGTTTGCAGGGGTGATTTTGCGTGAAGTTGAAGGCTGTGTTGAGGGGTCTGGTGCGTGAAGTTGAAGGATGTTTTGAGGGGTTTAGTGCGTGAACTTGAGGGGCAGTTGTGAGGGGTTTAGTGTGTGAACTTGAGGGGCAGTTGTGAGAGGTCTTGTGCGTGAAGTTGAGGACTGTGTTGGGAGTGAATGCTAGGACGTGAGTGAGGGCTGCTTCGTGGGGTTTAGTGCGTGAATTTGAGGGGCAGTTGTGTTGGGAGTGAATGTTAGGACGTGAGTGAGGGCTGTGTTGGGAGTGACTGCTAGGACGTGAGTGATGGCTGCTTTATGGGTGAGAAGGGGACGTGAGTGAGGGCTTTTTCATGGTCGATGTGGGATTTTTATTATTGTGTGGTGCCGCCTGCTGAGTGAGTTGAGGGGTGTTTGGTCGGTTTAGGGAATTGTGGTTTGTAGTGTCGGTTGGTGGGGTTCACGTGGTCTACGTGAGGAGTGAAGGTTGTGCTGCTTTGTGAGAAGCGGTGGAGGGGGTGAATAGCTTATATTTTGTTGTTCATAATTGGCTCAGAGAAAGGAGAGAGTGCGCTGTAGAGAGAGAGCATGCGTGAAGAAGGCTTCGAATGTCATATGGTTTATTAGTGTGGTGAGGCCGAGAGAGGGGAGAGAGTACGTGAAGAGGGAAGCGAGCCAAGAGCTATTAGGGTTTAGAGTTGTCGTATGTGTGGTAGGGTTTGTGCCGTGAAGGATCTAGGAGAGAGAGGAGGGGCATGAATAAGCTAGGGAGAGAGAGGAGGGGCGTGAATGCTCTGGGTTATTTTCTTTGTGTTTTCGTGAGAATGAGCCAGACCTTCAATGTGTTGGTTTAGGCTTCTTTTTATAGACAATGGTTGGGGTTTATCTTATGTGAATAAGGAAAGGATATCGTGTAATTATGAGGATATTTAATTTGTGTATCATAAAGAAAAGATCTCTTTAATTTAGGAAGGTAATTTAATTTAGTTTGATTTTATATTATTTAGTTTAGGAATGAGATTCAATTTAATTAGGAATGTGTTTTATGCAATTTAATTTGATTCTTTTAATTTGGGAAAGTGATTTATTAGGATTTCAACATGTGTTTAATGTGTGGATTTATTATTTTAGAGGGATTATTGGCGTGAGCTAAGGGGATTTGGGCGTGGGTTTGGTCCATTTTAGTGGGCTTGGTGTATTGTTTAGGTGATGTATGGGCTTGGTGTGTAACTTGCGGGGGTTTGGGCTAAGGATAAATTTAAAACAAAGGCTTAACGAGCAAACCCGAAGATAAGCAAACGAATTAAATCCAACAATGTGTCAATTTCTGACTCGTCCTTCCGACGTTCGTTTCCCGCGACTTCCACAACTTAAAGAGGTAGTGTCTCCATATGAGACTCATCATCAGGACTTATATGCAAAAATACAGTGCCTACAATCGCCCACACTTTGATGGGACTTGTGCAGTGTGTGACAATGATAATTCTATCAAAGTTATGCAATGTATTTTTACTTACTTGGCTCACCAGCTACCACTTGACTTGCCTGTTGCTTCGAACCGAGTTGATATTATTGTGCCATACCCGACATGCTAAACCCCATACCCAAGGTGTCACGGTTGTGTCTCCATACATGGAGTGCCAAACCCGGCGTGCTAAACCCCATAACCGAGGTGTCGTGGTGTGTCTCCATACCCGGAGTGCCATACCCGGCGTGCTAAACCTCATACCTGACGTGTCGCGGTTGTGTCTCTATACTGGAGTGCCATACCCGCGTGCTAAACCCCATACCCGAGGTGTCGCGGTTGTGTCTCCAACCTGGAGTGCCATACCCGGCATGCTAAACTCCATACCCGAGGTGTCACGGTTATGTCTCCATACCCAGAGTGCCATACCCGGCATGCTAAACCCCATACCCGAGGTGTCGCGGTTGTGTCTCCATACCCGGAGTGCTAAACCCCATACCTGAGGTGTCGCGGTTGTGTCTCCATACCCGGAGTGCCATACCCGGTGTTCTGATGATGTGTGGGCCTCAACCATATGACTCATCCCTAAACTGATACTGATGTGGGTCTCGCCCCCAAACCGATACTGAT
Source organism: Zanthoxylum bungeanum (assembly GCA_019454045.1). Taxonomy (NCBI): domain Eukaryota; kingdom Viridiplantae; phylum Streptophyta; class Magnoliopsida; order Sapindales; family Rutaceae; genus Zanthoxylum; species Zanthoxylum bungeanum. Next base: position 54,565 of record SKCR01024326.1, read on the forward strand.
GTGGGCCTCGCCCTCAAACTGATACTGATGTGGGCCTCGCCCCCAAACCGATATTGATGTGGGCCTCGCCCCTAAACTGATGCTGATGTGGGCCTCGCCTCCAAACTGATGCTGATGTGGGGCCTCGCCCCCAAACTGATACTGATGTGGGTGTTGCATATCAACATGCTGTATTTGCCTCTCACGAGATATTCCTGATGACTTAAACATTTTTTTCGTCCTCAACGGATGCTTCGTGTTGAAACCAGAGAACATTCAAAGTATTTAATACACCCAAATCTGATCGTCTGCATGAATGATCTGAACTAGACTCCTAGTGTGTGTGTGCCAAGGCTCAGCTTAATCCTTAAGTAAGCCAACTCGATGATTTTGTCTCGAAGAATTGGATCAGTGGGTCTAACCAATCGAGATGTCTTGATCATACTCTGTGATTACTTCTTCGTACTCAACATGATATGGTTTTCTTCTTTTTTTCTTTCGTTTTTTTTTTCTTTTCATTTTGAACTTTTTTTTTTCTTTTCTCTTTTCTTTCTTTCTTTTTTTTTCGACACACCTACCCTTTAAGGTAGCATTTCTCCTCATGGTGGTCCTAATACTCGCCAATGGGTAGCTTCACGCTTATCGATTATAGGTGGTCTATTTTTTCCTTTTCTTTTTAGTGTCTTTTTATTTGTTTCCAACCATATCATATATCATAGCATAAGTAAACCAGGATGGACATCAAGGCAAACGGTCATTCACTGATCCGCCATCTCTTCAACTAGTCATCTCGCTGACCACTCAGGCTTCTACTGCTAAAATCCCTTAATCAAGTGCTCATGAGTCTAGCTGAGATCAATCCACTCAGAATACCGGATGATAGCACATCTCGCACTTATCATTTCTAAGGTTTCTCCCTACAGCAAAAAATGTCATCACCGGACATATGCCTAACCATCAAAGACTTCTTTTTTTTTTCACTCACTCCACTAGAATTCTTCCTTTCAACCGCTGATAATGTGGGCTTCTCCCCCTGGGATTCCTTTCCCGAAACTGATACCGGTGTGTTGATGCTTCTGGTTGGATTGCCTTTGCTACTTTCTCTTTTTCTTCTTTGAAACCTGTGAATACAAAACAAAAACAAACACAAAACGGAATGCAAATACGTTACGTGTATGTATGCATGCATGAATGAATTTCCTATTCCGTTGGGTTAGGTCTTCCGCCAGCCTTCCCGGTGACCGTTCGGTCTTCTATTCCTCAGGAAAAATACTGCTTCAACCTATCCACGTTGATCGGCTCGGTGAACTCGTTCCCTTCCAAATCTGACAGTCTCACTGCCCCATTTCCCATTACTTTCTGGACTATGTAGGGTCCTTCCCAGTTAGTGAATGAGTTTTATTGGCGGATATCCGGTAACGCAGCGGAAACAGTGGAAAATTAAATTTTCCGATTTCAAAACTTTTTCTCGAAGTAATAAAATAAACTTATTTATTTTATTATCTAATAATCAAATTATGAAATAAAACACTATAAATCAAATTTATGTGAATTTACCGAATTACCTCTAATTAAGCATTTTGTTTATTTTAATCCGAAATTGTTCAAAACAATTTTGAATGATTCTAAATCATTTCTAGGATGAGTTTAACATGTTCCAAATATCAAAATACAATTTTCAACAAAAAACCCAAAAAATCCAAACTTGGCCGAGAGCTCCCTAAGGGGAAATAATTGTGCTTTTTGCACTTCCAATGTTCAAAACACATCAAGGAAAAATCCAATCAACCCAATATTTTACATGCATAATATACACATCCAAATACTCCATATAAATGAAAAGCCACAAATTTGGAAGTGGACTCAAACCCTAATTTTTCAATTTCTACACCAAATTGGTTAAATCCAATACTTCAATCATGTTTCTTCCATCCAAATCAAGTCTCAACACAATGAAATAACTATAGATCAAATCTAGGTCATTTAAGAGTGGGTCAACAACTCTAGATTAGCAACAAGGTTCTAAAACCATTAAAAGAATGCTTACTACATCATTAGTAACATTCTATCAACTATATACATGCTCAACCCTTCTATCAAACTTTCATCCACCAAAAATACAAAGAATAAAGAATAGAAAAACTTAAGAACATCACCAAGTGAAGCCCACAACAAGAGGAACAATTTACTCTCTAATGGAAGGTTGGAAATACTTACTAAATTCCAAGCTTTTCTATGATTTTTCTTTTTCTTTCTCTCTACCTTCTTTGCTTTGTTTTAATGGAGTTTTGATAAAGTGTATTAGGTTATCCAAACCCTAAAAAAAACAAAACAATATATACTTGTGTATTTTTAACCCTTGGCCGAATTTGGCTAGGAAAAAAAATAAAGACATTTTGTTTTAATTTCATTTGAATTTCAACTTGCCAACTTGATTAAATGATCATTGCACTTTAATGATAAATTCAAACAAGTCAACAATTGCAACTTAGCCATTAAAATAAATAACATAACTTAAAATATCTATACTTTAATTAATTTAATCATTTAACAATTAAATAATTAATTAAATATATGTATAATATTTACATTACATATTAAATACATATATGCATTTATGATATTAGTCAAATATCTCAATTTGACAATTAATTAATGTGTATTTGAATTAATCAAGCATTAAATGTAAATACACAAAAATTAAGGAAATGACTATCGGGTCCCTACACATGTATTTTGCGTTTAACCTTTAAACGACTTTATAAATAATCAATATTATTTATATATGTTGCCCTAGTGCTCTATGAGTATATTTCATTAGTGAGACTCTCTAGATTCAGGCATATCCGTCACGAAATCCAATTTCGTGTCCATAATTTATCCACCCGTAAATTATGACGATCACGGATAAACTCGCTGAATCATACAGGTCGAGGTCATGGAAAATTTATAATTCCTCCGTCACAGGTATCCGGATAAATCCCAGAGATATAGATGTTAACGTCAAATCTCTATAGGGATTATCCAGTCGACTATTCTATTAGCAATCTCAAAAAGAACATTTAGAACTAACTTCTAAATTGTACCACGGGCCCATGGTTTTTATCTGATTGCTAATCATATGAACTATCTATGCTCTGATACATAGAACTGACAGATTCTATCTCGATACACACAGGACACCCTGAGGATCTATCTACACCCAACGAACATGCGGAGGTCTGATCTAAATAGATCGGTGACGTGACTGCCATCTAAGTGTAGAAGATGTCTCATGTGCCCACATTGGCTTCTCAAGTCTAAGAATCACAAGTGCTACTCAACCCGATAAAATTCTTATTGATGTTGGTGTACCATCCATTAAGAATATTCGGTGAGTCGTTCAGTGTTTATCCGCTATAAACACCTACACGTCTATACTAGTCTCCAAAACTTGTGGTTCATTGAGAAACCATTAGAATCATATATTCCAGTATACGACATGTACCGGTCTCAACAGGTTTACTATACTGACCAAGTAGTGTAAACCATGACCAGAAACAGTCTGAGAATGAAAACGTCATGATACAACTCAATGTCAGTTGCGATGCTTTTGCAACTGCACCATGACTAGACATTCTAAGGTCTTTACGTCTTTACCATATTAAAAGATAGATTATATTATAGAAACTGCTTATATTATTCAAAATAATAAGGTTTTACAGAAGTATTCATAAATAAATACAATCGGGAATTGGCGCTCTGAGCACCAACCCCTACAAAAACTCCAACTTGCTCTAGTGCCAATAACGATTGTATCTAATACCCATCGACTCCACGTGTTTATCAAACAACTTCGGAGGTATGACATTCATCAGCGGGTCTGTTATATTATCTTCACTCGGTACCTTACACACGACAATATCCCCTCGCGACACAATCTCTCGAATGATGTGATACTTGTGTTCCACATGCTTTGACTTCTGATGCGCCCTAGGTTCATTTGCTTGCGCAATGGCTCCAGTATTATCACAGTATAACATAATCGCATTCTTGATACTTGGGACAACTCCTAATTCTGTGACAAAGTTCTTTATCCACACAGCCTCTTTTGCAGCTTCAGAAGCTGCAATATATTTCGCCTCAGTGGTGGAATCTGCTGTTGATCCCTGTTTGGAACTCTTCCAACAAACTGCATCTCGATTTTGTATCATCGGGATCCGATTGGAAATCGGTATCCGTATACATGTTAACTTGCAGCTCGTTTCCTCCATAAATTATTAACTTATCCTTAGTACCTTTAAGATACTTGAGGATATGTTTAATGGCCAACCAATGGTCATTACCTGGATTGGACTGATATCTGCTAGTTACGCTAACAGTGAAACTGATATCAGGCCTTGTACATAACATGGCATACATTATGCTTCCCAAACACGAAGCATAAGGTTGGTTAGACATTCTAACCTTCTCATCTTCTGTTTGTGGACTCATCTTCTTAGAAAGATGAATCCCATGCCTGAATGGTAAGTTTTCTGTCTTACAGTTACGAAAATTAGACCGTTCTAAGATCTTATCTATGTACGTTGATTGGAATAACCCAATCAGCCGCATTTGTCTATCTCTATATAGTTTTATCCTTAAAACATAAGAAGCTTCTCTCAGGTCCTTCATGGAGAAATTCTTACAGAGGTATGCTTTGACGCTTTGTAACATACCTAAATCATTCCCAATGATTAGGATGTCATCAACATATAGGACTAAAAATACGACCATGCTCATACTGGCCTTCTGATACACACAGGATTCTTCCGAATTCTTGAGAAAACCAGATGATCTAATGATCTCGTCGAATCGAAGATTCCAACTTCGTGAAGCTTGTTTAAGTCCATAAATGAACTTCTTAAGCTTACATACCATACCCGAGTTTTCGCTGGATGCAAAACCTTCCGGCTGTTCCATATAGATTTCTTCATCAAGAAATCCATTTGGAAAAGCCGTTTTGACATCCATTTGCCAAATCTCGTAGTCATGATACGCAGCTATAGAAAGCAAAATCTGGATAGACTTAAGCATTGCTACTGGTGAAAAAGTTTCATCGTAGTCGACGCCAGGTCATTGCGTGTAACCTTTTGCTACCAGTCGGGCCTTGTAAGTTTCAACCTTACCGTCAGGCCCGTGCTTCCTCTTGTAAACCCATTTACAACCGATAGGAACAATTCCTTCGGGAAGCGGAACCAAGTCCCAAACTTGATTCTCATGTATTGAGTCTAACTCGGATTTCATGGCACTTTTCCATTTCACGGAGTCGATGTCCAACATCGATTCTCTATAGGTGAAAGGATCAGTCTCTTCAACTAAGAGAACATCTAGACTCTTTTCTTGTATCAAATACAAGCGTTCAGGAGGTCTAGATACCCTTTCTGACCTATGGAGTGTGTGTGTTGAAGGTCCTTCATCTACTTGAACTTCTGGTTCCTCCGTTGGTTCGTTGTTCTCAGGTTGGACTTCATCAAGTTCAATCTGTCTATGATTACCTCATTCTGACAAAAATTCTACTTCTAGAAATTTTGCGAAGCGAGCTACGAACACATTTCGATGCTCAGTATCAAAGAACATATATCCCCTCGTATTCGAAGGATATCCGACAAACCTAAACTTTTGCCCTCGAGATGAAAGCTTATTTTGCTGAGTCACCCTGACATAGGCAGGACAACCCCAAACCTTAATGTAACTAAGATTTGGTCCCCTACCGAACCATATCTCATACGGAGTCGTAGGAACAGCTTTTGAAGGAATCTTATTCAAAAGATGTGCAGCTGTTAAAAGAGAGTAGCCCCATAAATAATAGGGCAAATCTGTGAAACTCAACATCGATCGGACCATATCCAATAAAGTCTGATTTCCCCTCTCAGATACTCCATTGTATTGCGGAGTACCTGGATGAGTATATTGAGCGAGAATCCCATTCTCCTTCATATAATCCATGAACTCACCACTCATATATTCACCGCCTCGATCAGATCGTAGGCATTTAATATATTGACCAGTTTGTTTTTCTACTTCATTTCGGAATTCTTTAAACTTTTCAAAGGTTTCCGATTTATGTCGCATCAAATACACATAACCGTACCATGACAAATCATCAGTAAAGGTAACGAAGTACGAATAACCATTGTGAGCAGTCTGACTTAGTGGACCACATACATCAGAATGTACGAGTTCCAGTAAGTTAGTGGCGCGGTGTCCAACACCAGAAAATGGGGCTTTGGTCATCTTACCCTGAATACATGATTCCCAAGTTGGATAGGATTCAATGGTAAGATCTGGTATCAAACCATTCCTAACCAATTAGGTAAGACGTTTAATGCCTATGTGACCCAGCCGCATATGCCAAAGTTCAGTATTATTAATTACAGGTAAACTATGTTTATTAACTCCAATATTTAAAATATCTTTTGAAGTTTGCAATGTATAATGACCATGCTGGTTTGGACAACAAAGGATCAGAATATTACTTTTATCATATAAATACAAAGAACAGTTCTTAATATTAATACAAAAGCCTTCTGTATCTAATAAAAAAAGTGATATAATATTAGCCACACATCCAGGCACAAAATGACAGTCATTTAATAAAAGTGTCCCATTCGGCAATGAGATCTCGCATACTCCCACTGCAACTGCATCCAGAGAGTCTCCACTTCCGAATCGCAACTGTATCTCTCCAGGCTTCAGTCTTCTACTTTCCTTCAGCACCTGCAACAAATTGCAAATGTGAATGGGATAAGCAGAATCTAAAATCCAGTTGGATGTAACGGCTTCACAAGCCAAAGATATATCAATAACTGGAAAAATAAATGTACCTGATGTAGATGCTCTCTCCCTCCTCAGCTGGGCTATGTAGTCATGACAGAGGAAGTTCCTTTTCCAGTGCCCGACTTTGCTGCAGTGATGGCACTTGTCTTCAGAAGCCCTCTTGGGCTTTGCTATCTTTGCCTGTGGTTGAGGACCAAAACCCTTCTTCTTCTTCCCTTTCTTCTTCTTTCCCTTTGATCCAATCTGGGAAGAAGCAGAAAGTGAAGTAGGTCTCGGAGGGCGAGTCGGTACTCCCTTCTTGAGGTCCTCTTCCGCCGTGAGCAACATCCTATGCAGCTCTTGGTAGGTACAGATAATCCCGTTCATGTTGAAATACATCACAAACTGGCGATAGGAAGCTGGGAGCGAACCAAGAATGACACTCCTACCGAGAATGTCATTTAGAATGAGATTATGTTGCCTCAGTTGATCGATCAAATCGATCATCTGAAGAACATGTGGGCTAACAGCTTGCCCCTCATCCAATCGCGCATGGAACAGTTCCATTGCAACCTTGTGAACAACTACTTATTCTTGGTTCTCAAACGATTGTCTTAATCGTGTCATCATAGTATAAGCATCTGACATGCCATAATACTGTTTCTTGAGTCCCGGTGAAAGCGAACTTAAGATGTATGATTTAACCCTTAAATCATCATCCTTCCAAGCTTGGAAGACTTCGCGTTCTTCCAGTGTAGCGTCCTCTGCCACAGCAAGGGGTAGTGGACCCTCAAGAACATATCCCAACCTCTCGGAATCGAGGACAATCCTCAAATCCAAATCCCAATCGGTGAAGTTATCAGCGCCTTTTAATTTGTTCGCATCAAACATACGTGAAAACTGATTTGTGGATGGTGCCGCCATCACAAATCTATGATATAGATCATGAAAAACGGTTAACATAAATTTAAGCAGTTTCATATAATATCATAAGCATAAACTAGATCATGGATTTTTAATCTAAAAATGCCCCTCCCACTAATCATGCAATACTGTAATCCCCAAACAGAATACAAAGATTTAATAATTAAATTAATACAAATAGTGAAAAGTGGATCCCGTGAATATATTTCAGCTCACAGTAGAGGCACGGTCTCGCCGACGTATATTCATCAGGTAGACAACTCATTTGTCAATCACTCACTAGTGACTCCTGGGTTTCCGGTCCTGGTCGTTTCTCGTTGTCGCTGCTAAGGCAGGCCCACAAGGAGATGTACCAAGGTTAAACTCGTCAATGATAAACTCAAGTTACTTGCGTAACCATGACAGCTAGGGCACGTTCAGGATTCCGCTTTCGCTTGAATTTATCTAGTATATGATATACATCCGGTATAAATAAATCTCTATCGGCTACACCCTCACAGCAGAGGCACGGTCTCGGATGTAGTCACAGAGAAATATTTATAAACCGTATTGACAAGACGGACCACATAACATGCATCAAATACATAATTACATTTAAACCTTATTAATTAGGGATTTTCCGCTAAGTGTCATACACCATAAATCTAATCAAATTAGATTAGATTATAACTTGCATGTATAATGTTAAGAAAACATGATTAAACATTGAATTAAAGGGCTAATCATATTAGGGGGCCTAGAATCAGACTCGCTCTGATACCATTTTGAAGGGGTTTTTTTTGGCGGATATCCGGTAACGCAGCTGAAACAGTGGAAAATCAAATTTTCTGAGTTCAAAACTTTTTCTCGGATTAATAAAATAAACTTATTTATTTTATTATCCAATAATCAAATTATGAAATAAAACACTATAAATCAAATTTATGTGAATTTACCGAATTACCCCTAAACAAGCATTTTGTTTATTTTAATCTGAAATTGTTCAAAACAATTTTGAATGATTCTAAATCATTTCTAGGATGATTTTAACATGTTCCAAATATCAAAATACAATTTGCAACAAAACACCCAAAAAATCCATCCTTGGCCGAGAGCTCCATAAGGGGAAATAATTGTGCATTTTGCACTTCCAATGTTCAAAACACATCAAGGCAAAATCCAATCAACCCAATATTTTACATGCATCATATACACATCGAAATACTCCATATAAATGAAAAGCCCCAAATTTGGAAGTGGTCGCAAACTCTAATTTTTCAATTTCTACAAATTAGACCAAATTCGTTAAATCCAATACTTCAATCATGTTTCTTCAATCCAAATCAAGTCTCAACACAATGAAATAACTATAGATCAAATCTAGGTCATTTAAGAGTGGGTCAACAACTCTAGATTGCAACAAGGTTCTAAAACCATTAAAAGAATGCTTACTACTACATCATTAGTAATTCTATCAACTATATACATCCTCAACCCTTCTATCAAACTTTCATCCACCAAAAAAACAAAGAATAAAAAATAGAAAAACTTAAGAACATCACCAAGTGAAGCCTACAACAAGAGGAACAATTTACTCTCTAATGGAAGGTTGGAAATACTTACTAAATTCCAAGCTTTTCTTTGATTTTTCTTTTTCTTTCTCTCTACCTTCTTTGCTTTATTTTAATGGAGTTTTGATAAAGTGTATTAAGTTATTCAAACCCTAAAAAAAACAAAACAATATATACTTGTGTATTTTTAACCCTTGGCTGAATTTGGCTTGGAAAAAAATAAAGACATTTTTTTTTTAATTTCATTTGAATTTCAACTTGCCAACTTGATTAAATGATCATTGCAATTTAATGATAAATTCATACAAGTCAACAATTGCAACTTAGCCATTAAAACAAATAACATAACTTAAAATATCTATACTTTAATTAATTTAATCATTAACAATTAAATAATTAATTATATACAAATATATTAAATATATGTATAATATTTACATTACATATTAAATACATATATGCATTTATGATATTAGTCAAATATCTCAATTTGACAATTAATTAATGTGTATTTGAATTAATCAAGCATTAAATGTAAATACACAAAAATTAAGGAAATGACTATCAGGTCCCTACACATGTATTTTGCGTTTAACCTTTAAACGAATTTATAAATAATCAATATTATTTATAAATGTTGCCCTAGTGCTCTACGAGTATATTTCATTAGTGAGACTCTCTAGATTCAGACATATCCGTCACGAAATCCAATTTCGTGTCCATAATTTATCCACCCGTAAATTATGACGATCACGGATGAACTCGCTGAATCATACAGGTCGATGTCATGAAAAATGTATAATTCCTCCGTCACAGGTATCCGGATAAATCCCAGAGATATAGATGTTAACGTCAAATCTCTATAGGGATTATCCAGTCGACTATTCTATTAGCAATCTCAAAAAGAACATTTAGAACTAACTTCTAAATTGTACCACGGGCCCATGGTTTTTATCTGATTGCTAATCATATGGACTACCTATGCTCTGATACACAGAACTGACAGATCCTATCTCGATACACACAGGACACCCCGAGGATCTATCTACACCCAACGAACAGGCGGAGGTCTGATCTAAATAGATCGGTGACGTGACTGCCATCTAAGTGTAGAAGATGTCTCATGTGAGTCATTCAGTGTTTATCCGCTATAAACACCTACACGTCTATACTAGTCTCCAAGACTTATGGTTCATTGAGAAACCATTGGAATCATATATTCCAGTATAGGACATGTACCGGTCTCAACGGGTTTACTATACTGACCAAGTAGTCTAAACCTTGACCAGGAACAGTCTGAGAATGACAACGTCATGATACAACTCAATGTCAGTTGCGACGCTTTTGCAACTGCACCATGACTAGTCATTCTAAGGTCATTATGTTGGGTTTCTACTATAGTCCCAAGATCATTCAAGCAATGAAATCAATGTGAATACAATAAAGAAGTATGGCAGAATCATACTTACAATGAACAGATTTGCGATGAACACAAAAATTTTCCTCCTCCATGGAAGCTCTCGGTCTTGCCAAAAATTTATGCTCCAAGTTTCGGTAAACCCTCTTCATGTGTGCTCCAAGCTCCAAGCTTTGTAAATGGTGATTCCATGCTCAAGGGTTTGTTTCCCTATCACCTTTGAATTACTCTTTATGTGCTAGCATTGGAAAAATTTGCCACAAATCTTCCTTGTTCTTGCTTGTTGTTCTCGGCAAAGAGGAGCAAAGAGAGAAAAATGGCTCATTGGCCGTGAGTGAGGAGAAGAGAAAGTGAGAAAAAAAATGAGTTGGTTTTTTTTTTTGTGTATTTAGATTTCTAAAATCTAATACCAAAAATTCAAATCCAAAAGTACAAGGCAATAAAGCCTTCCAACCACCCCCATCAATCACAAGTGACTAAAATCATATCACTCAAAGTGACAAGACATCTATCACTTGAATGACTAATGATGTGACGCTTGATGTGACTTGTGGGCCGCACTTGAATTCGAAATGCGAGATGGCCCGCAAACACTCCCGGGCTCGGGTTCGCTAATTCTGAATTAACGAATTTTTCGTTGCGACGTAATTAAATCAAATTTAATTAAATAATTATATCTAGCAAAATTACTATTCACATCGCTAGCGAATTAATTCTAAATTAACTCGTTCGCCCGAATTAAAATCTAATTTTAATTCCACGTCGAAATCTAATTTCGTTTAATATATCGAATATATTATTTTATCGATTAATTCCAAATTAATCGTTCTCTCTCTTTAAATAATATTTTATCCCAGATAAAATATCTCCGTAATTATCCCAGATTAATTTTCTCTCTTTATTAATTAATCCCATATTAATAATGTGCGAGTCATACGTCATCGGTGAATCTTCGGGAAGCGACCCATGAGATCCCAGGATATGTTGGCAATAAATCCGGTCGTTGGACTATCCGAACACGTACGTATCTAGTACTACGTTTTTTCCGATTTACAAGACATGGTTGGCTTCTAGCAAAGCACCGTGCCTATCCAATTCTCCAGAAATATTCTTAAAGGAATATGTGATCTATATCAGGCGTAGTATCCAGCGTATTGCGTATTGCGATCCAGTATCGGATGTCACGTGCTAGGCCTGGGGCTGGAATTGTGTCTGCCCCGTACGAAACACATGTCGGATCTCTGGTAACTAGTCTCTATAATCGGATAATCATGACCTAGTCATATTATCCCGATGACTGCAGTACATAAGAGCACCAGTTTTGTATCCTACGTGACCATCATCTCCACTATGACTGGAGTGATACTTCCATCTTGACATCACACCCAATACACTACGATTCTCAATATACCAGAAGAGGCGTACACAGAATCGGTTAAAGCCTTGGACGACCAAAACCAAAGTACATTGATTGTCGCAAGTATTAGTAGTGCAAGTCTCAGGTTAAGACCAAATACACCTACCCTGATTCGGACTTCCATAGACACATAGTCATACTACCAATGGAATTTCGAGGGGTCTATCCATAGCGAAGCTGTTTCCGTACCATCGATAAACACAACCTCCTATTACACTTGCATGAGTATCCAATACCCAAATATATGAGAACTATGTCGTTATGCTCCCATAACACGCATAAGTGCAATATTAGTCTATTCCACATTATCGATGTCCAATCTCGATAATACTCTGACTAGGGATGTTTTAATGATTAAACCTTCGTGGATTGATACTGTCTCATATCATCTCAATCCGGAACTAATCATATGGACTTTTATCATTTATATATCCCGGTAATCTATTTACAAATGATAAAAGAGCAATTTCCTTTGTCACATAGTTAATTTGTACAACAACACCATGTTCTGTACAAATAGTGATGCTATGGGTCATAATGGTCTACACATTACGTCTTCACCATATTAAAAGATAGATTATATTATAGAAACTACATATATTATTCAAAATAATAAGGTTTTACAGAAGTATTCATAAAGAAATATAACCGGGAATTGGCGCTCTGAGCACCAACCCCAACAGTTAGGTCTGAATTTTCCTCTCGGGTCTGTCATTGACGGCTTTGACAGCTTAAGCACCAGATCACCCTTTCTGATTTTGGTAGGACGCACCTTCTTGTTGAACGCTCGAGCCAACCTCTTCTGGTATATATGCATGTGATGTAAAGACTTCATTCTCTTCTCATCCAGCAGTGCTAGCTGTTCAAATCCCTGCGAGGCCCATTCCTGTTCAGGTAACTCTGTTTCTGCTAATACCCGCATAGACTGTATCTCAACTTCCACTAGCAGTACTGCTTCCATTCCGTAGACCAAAGAGTAAGGTGTGGCTCCCTTTGACGTTCTCACAGAAGTTCTGTATTCCCACAGGGCTTACGGTAGCTTATCGGCCAAATCTCTGTAATTCTCCGTCATTTTGGCTAACATCTTCTTTATCGTCTTATTGGTTGCCTCGACAGCCCCATTTTCCTGCGGCCTGTAAGGTGATGACTTGTGATGCCCTATCCCATACTTCTGTAGCATTGCCTTTGTTTCTCCTTGAAACTGAACTCCGTTGTCCGTTACTACATGATGCGGCATTCCATACCGACATATGAGATTTCAGGCTATGAACTTCGCCATCTGCCTTGCTGTAACATTGTGAAATGACTCGGCTTCCACCCATTTTGAAAAGTACTGTACTGCCACTACTATGAAGCGATGTCCATTCGATGCGTGTGGTTGAATTTCTCCGATCATGTCAATTCCCTATGCTGAGAAAGGCCACGGCTCTGACAGCCCATGCAACTCTGTGTGCGGCAAATGGTTCAAGTTACCATGCGCTTGACAATCGTGACAATGCTTTACCAGCTTTGCGCAGTCAGCTTCCATGGTCGACCAATAAAAGCCTTGTCTTACTATTTTGCGAGACAAGTTTAATCCGTTCATGTGCGGTCCACATACTCCGGCATGTACTTCTTCAATTGCCTTCTGAGCCTCTTCTTTTCTCAAGCACTTCAGCTGAATGCCATTTGCCTGTCTCTTGTACAATTCTCCCTTCAAACTCACATACTGAGAAGCCCACTTCTGGATGGTTATCCTGTCCTTTCTGTTTGCCTCTTCTGGGAGTTCTCCACGTTCTAAATACCGCTGAATGTCATAGTACCAAGGTTTCCCATCATTGACTTCCACTTCCAAGATTCTTTCTATCTCATAAACTGGTTTGCTCGCCGTTGTCAACACCAGAGGTCTCATCACCAACTTCTCCGGATTTTCTCAAGTTGCGGCAAGTGTAGCCAATGCGTCTGCCATTTGATTCTCTTCTCGCGGCAAGTGCTGAAATTTACAATTGGGGAGGGCTTGTGCCAGATTCTTAAGGTGGAATAAGTAGGGTTTCAACCGTTCTTCATTCAATTCCCATTCTCCTTGCATCTATCGGACTACCAACATCGAGTCTCCATAAACTTCCACGTTCTTAGCCTTCAAAGTTATCAATGTTGTCAGTCCAAAGGCGCATGCTTCATACTCAGCCATGTTGTCATCAAAGACAGTGATATCATCATTCAATCTGTTTGGAGGGTCCTCACGCCTCACATTCTCATAGCCTCCCCAGCACGGGGCACAACCATATTAGCCATAGCGGTGGTTAAAGCTTGCAACTGCCCGGTAACTTAGTGAGACTAGTCTTTAAATGATCCATACGAGATACCTCGTTCTCTGATTCGCTCATGTTTGCTAATGGCTTTTTGATGAGTCTTCCCTCTTACCCATAACCCAACGGATATCTATGATGGCTTTTAAGACATAAAAGGTTAACATGATGCGTGTATGCATGAGATGCATGAGATGCGTGTGATGTATGAGATATATAAGTTGGCCCATCATCATTTTAAAGCATTCAATCATACTATTGCGCGGTGCAAACTTGTCCCAGTTGAAAAGGCCCAACAAGTTTACACTTTTGCGATAACATGGCTAAACAACTTCAAATGATAAGAGGCCTAAACACAAAGTGGCCCATTGGTATTTTAGAAGCTTTTGGCCTAATTTTCATAAGGCACGAACCCGTCCCAGTGTAAATGGCCCAACAAGCCCATACCTCATGACAAAAGGTCTAACTGAATCCAAATGACGATAGTCCTAAATATATGCATAAATGGATAGTTTCTATTGGTCATACAACTAAAATTCATATGCGGGTTTATAGGGGTATAGACAAAGGCTCTCATCGGCGAAATATTGCCCACAACTAGGACTCCCCACTCAAGGGTTCGAGCGACCAAGTAAGCACACCTTTTTTTATACACTAAGGTACGTGCCAACAAGTTATGGTGCGTGACTGACTGTCAAATGGATTTCCTATTTTAGATTCCCCAGAGGGAGGGTGGAGCCGACTCTCTTAAATACCCAAGCCTCTTAGGCTTTTATCGCCTTAGTGACAGGAATAAACAACAAGTCCTCTAAATTAGTCCATCACAATAAGCTTCGAGTAAATGATTATCTAGGTGCCTTCACAACTTTTCCTTATAGAAAGGTAGTGAATGAAGGAAGACACCAAACCATTACCTAGCTCTAATAGTGCATTTGATTAAACCCCTTAAACCCGCTGTACACACGGTTAACTAAAACAAAAATCACAATCATTAGAAGACATTATTCCGGGGCCGATTCTCTATCCCCAGTGGAGTCGCCAGACTGTAGGACACAGAAATCAGCGATGCTGTTCCAGGCTCGCGGCCTGGTCGGGAGTACATAGTAGCCCACGGGGGAACTAAACTGGAGAAATAACATGGATTCGCCACCCAGTGTGAACTGGGAAAATGATTTAAGGCCGCACTCACCTCTCGCAAGGGAAGACCTCAAACCGTTGGGTTCAGAATGGTCCCTTACTTATGCCACTTGTAATGAATGGATTTTTGTAATAATATAACCGAGTCTACACAATCAACAACCTACATCTAAGTTTGCATACTACATATATCTAAGTTTGCATGCATAAAAGTAAGTCGAAATAACGGCAAGCACATAATCTCATGCATACATTAAATAGCTAAGCATGGCAATGTAAATAAATGATAATCTAAACATAAACATAAATTAAATTCCTAATGCGAAAGAAATAACTAATCATGCTTGGAAATAACCAACTAAATCATGCATAAAAATAAATAACATACTAAACGACTAAATCATGCTTAGAAAAATAAATAACATACTAAACGACAAAATCATGCTTAGAAAAATAAATAACATACTAAACGACTAAATCATGCATAAACATTAGATTGGATGAAACAAAATATGCGTGTCTCTCAAGTGGTACGTAGAGTTGTTTCCCAAGTACAAACCGCACTACCGTCCATTCGGATTCAGCTACGGAATTTACGTATGGGTTTCCATCCGATACACTACGCGGTTGTCGGAAGGGTTAATGCTCTGTAACCTTTCCGATTTACTGGTTCGTTGTTTTCCTTCGTTGCCTCGCTGTTTTGGGCTGCTGTTTACTCACTGATTTGCTGTTGTTTCGATGTTTTTTGGTCACTGTTTTTGCGGTAAAAGGACTATTTTTCAGGGGCAGAATTTCGATAATGTGGGGCTGTTTGCCGGGGTGATTTTGTGGCAGTTTCAGGGTGCAGTTCAGAGGTATTTTTCGGTAATGTGGGGCTGTTTGCATGGGTGATTTTACGTGAAGTTGAGGGCTGTGTTGAGGGTTAGTGCGTGAAGTTGAGGGCTTTTTGAGGGTTTAGTGCTTGAACTTCAGGGCAGTTGTGAGGGTTTAGTACGGGAACTTGCAGGGCAGTTGTGTGGGTCTTGTGCGTGAAGTTGAAGGTTGTTTGGGAAGTGAATGCTAAGACGTGCGTGAGGGCTGCTTCGTGGGGGTTTAGTGCATGAATTTGAGGGGCAGTTGTGTTGGAGTGAATGTTAAGATGTGATGAGGGCTGTGTTGGGAGTGATGTTTAAAAGTTGAGTGAGGGCTGCTTAGGTGTGAGAAAGAGGACAGTGAGTGAGGGCTGGTTCTGGTCGAGTGGGATTTTATTATTTTGTGGTGCCGCCTGTGAGTGAGTTGAGGGTGTTTGGTCGTTAGGGAATTTGGTTGTAGTGCGGTTGGTGGGGTATGTGGTCTACGTGAGGAGTGAGGGTTGTGTTTTATGCTTTGTAGAAGCGGTGAGGGGTGCATGGCTTATCTTTTGTTGTTTTATGGGCTCAAGAGATGAGAGAGTGCGTGCAGAGAGAGAGCTGCGTGAAGATGGCTTCGAATGTCCTAGGGTTATTGGTGTGGTGAGGCCGAGGAGGGGAGAGAGTCGTGAAGGGAAGCGAGCCAGAGCTATAGGGTTTATAGTTATAGTAGTATTGGTTTTTCTAAGGTCCAAAGATCAATCAAGACAGAAAACATGAGTGAAGACAATATGAACACATCAACGGAGGTAGCGGAATACTCACATTGATCGGTTATGTCGATTTGAAGACGAATCAAGGCCAAAAAACGCACTGCCTTGGCACCACTGCATGCAGTCCACTGCCCTTGTAAACAGTTTGAGTGAGAAACGGAGCTCCAGCTCGTCGGATGGATCCCGGTCATGGTCGAACCTCCCTACCACCTTCGCAAGACTGTAAGTGTGCTAGCACTTGAATTTTCACCATGAAAACCACTCTTGCTTCCCTAATATTCACGCCGCAAACTGGTTCAAAACCAGTGAGAAAGCTTCTGTTTTGCGTGAGAGGAAGAGAGAATTTGAGAGAGATGAATTGTGTTAAGTTAAAAAAGTTGTAAATCATTTTTATATATTTTCAAAAAATAATAAATATTTAATAATTAACTTTAAAAATCAAATAAATGAATGCATGGCTTGAGTGTCCACACTCAAAACTCAAAAGTCCATCAAGTCAACTACATAAAGTGATATGTTAGTCTTCACTCAATCATTTATCAAATCAATCAATCACTCAAAGGACTTTGATTTACGCTGATGCATTGATTTGACATGTGACATGTGTCGCCGCACTCGTTTCGAAATAAGAATACGCCGCAATCACACTCGGGTTCGGGTTCGATAATTCCGAATTACCGAGCTTACGTCGCGTTTAATTAAATGATTACGCCTAGCGAATTATTATTTACGTCGCTAACGAATTAATTCTAATTAACTCGTTTGCCCGAATTAAAATCTAATTTTAATTCCGCGTCGAAATCTAATTTCGTTTAATATATCGAATATATTAATTTACGATTAATTCCAAATTAATCGTTATCTCTTCTAGACGATATTTTATCCTAGATAAAATATCTCCGTAATAATCCTAGATTAATTTTCTCTCTCTTCTGTATAATCCCAGATTATTCAAGAGTGCGAGTTGTGCGTCATCGGTGGATTATCGGGAAGCGACCCATGAGATCTCCGGATAAGTTGGCAGTAAATACGGTCGTCGGAGTATCCGAATCACGTACGTACCAAGTACTACGTTCTACCGATTTACGAGACAAGGTCGACTCCTAGCAAAGCACCAAGTCTACCCAATTCTCCGGACATATCCTTAAAGAATATTAAGATCTGTATCAAGCGTAGTATACTAATGTATTGTGCATATCGGCCCAGTATCGGATAATCACGTGCTAGGGCTGGGGCTGGATAAGTGTCTGCCCCGTCCGAAACACATATCGGATGTCTGGTAACTAGTCTCTATAATCGGATATTCATGACCTGGTCATAATATCACGATTGGATGCGCATCACTTAAGAGCACTAATACCGTATCCTGCGTGACATCATCTCCATATGACTGGAGTGATACTTCCGTCTCGACATCACATCCAATACACTACGATTCTGATAAACCCAGAAGAGGTGAACACAGAACCAGTTAAGATCCCCCACCACAAAACCAAAGTTTACCGATTGTCGTAAGTATTAGCGATGCAAGTCTCAGGTTAAGACTATACACACCTACCTTGATTTCGGCCCCTCATAGACCTAGTCATAATACCAATGGGATTCCGAAGGGTCTATCCAGAGCGAAGCTGTTTCCCGTACCATCGGTGAAACACGACCTCCTATCGCACTTGCACAAGTATCCAATACTTATATATATGAGAACTATGCCGTTGTGCCCTCACAACGCGCACAAGTGCAATACTAGCCTATTCCGCATTATCGATGTCCAGTCTCGATAATACTACGGCTAGGGATATTTAATGATTAATCCTTCGTGGACTGATACTGTCTCATATCATCTCAATCCAGGAACTAATCATAGGGACCTCTCTTCATTTATATATCTATGGTGATCTAATCACAAATGATGAGAGTGCAATTTCCTTGTTACATAGTTAATTTGCTACAACAACACAATGATCTGTGCAAATAGTGACGCTATGGGTCATATTATCCAACAATCTCCCACTTGGCACGTAGCGAGTCACTCAAGTGTCCTACACCCGAACTATGTAGGTTCGCTCAAATTGCTGAGAGGAAAGGTTTCGTCAGCGGATTTGTTGATTATCGTTTGACGCGATTTATACGATCATCACATCGCCACGATGTATGATCCGAACGAATCAGATGATATAGAAGTATATATCTGGATCGTCGATGAGACCTTTAATTCCTTAGCCTGTGCTGACGCCTAGCTCAGCTGCTAACAGAACTATATCTAATCTAATTAGATTTATTTCGACCCAAAGACTTCTATTGCTGCCTCAGCTGCAGCAATAATCCGCATTTGTTGTTTATTCGGCAACAGTTATCTTGCTTGGAAGATTTCCAGCTCACTGTCCCGTTATTCAAACTTTATAGTACCGCAGTATTTAATCGTTTGGAAACTTGCTGCAGTGATCCCAGTCACTTCAAGTTCTCCTTCTCCATAGTTTAAGATAGCATCTTTAGTTCTCAGAGATACTAACAGATGTTCTTAACTTCAATCCAGTGACTATCACTTGGATTGACCGATTGTGACTCCATATGCTCGAAGCGTATGAGACACCAATACAAGTACATTTTAAATGTACAATTTCCCAGAGAGTGTTAACAACTCCAAATCTATCCCAGTAGATCTTTATTCCTTGAATAAAGGTTGTTACTCCCCAGAATTCTACGGAGAATTCTATGAAAGAATATTTATGAAGCCAAGCTTTCACCAATAGCTATTATGGGAATTTCACTGTCAGTGCGCTCTCCCACTAACCTCCTTATATACACAAGAATTATTTCGTTTTGAGTCAAATCATAAACCATTATGATTATTTCAAAACGACAGTTCCAAGAACCTTATGCTTGCATCAATCCAAACATGGATCGAATAACCCGCAAACCTTGTTTGTCGGTTATACAAAATCGTCAGGATGTTGTAAACATCCTCCAAAAGGTTTCCTTTTCAGGAAAGCGATTTTGATTTGTAACTGACACATTTCATAAATGAAATATACAGTTATCAACAAGCATTTTCAAAATGGATTTACCATGGCAACAGGTAAAAGGTTGAACCGTTATTAACACAATGTTGATAACGATACCTTTCCGTCAAAAGCCTAGCTTTGTACGTTGGTATGTTGCCTTCCATGTATGTCTTCCTTGAAGACGTTTAATGTACCATAGGCACAATGCCTTGTGGTACAACAACTAGTATCCAAATAGTTGTTATACATGGAATCCATTTCGGATTCATGGCACTTTGCCATAACAGGGAGTCGATACCTCGTATCACTTCCTCAAAACGTAGTCGGATGGTACACCTCCATAAGATTGACATCTTATGGGGTGAGATCAGAAACCCATACCCTAGGTTGTTTTCTGACTCTATCCGATCTACGAAGTTCTTGTGTATTTGAAGATTAATGGTATAGTTCATCATAGATGAACTATTTGTGTTCCATAAGGACTTCGTGCCTTGAACAGTATTACTCCGATTTTCATCGAGTATCACTATCCTCCCACTGACCACTGCATATCGGTATTCCTCTCAGGAAAACCGCATGGTGAGCAACAATCACATTGTTCTCATGTGGGTTATAAGTACTATACTTAAGGTTTCCCTTAGGATAACCTATATTGGCACTTATCCAATTTGGGTCCTTAGTTTGGTATCATCCAAACGCTATGCCTGGCATACCCAAATTATCAGGAATGAGAAACCTCGTTTCTTCCCTGTTCATATCCTATATGATATCTGTCAAACAGATTTATATGGAACCTTATTCTAAATAAGTTTTGCACTGTTAATACATATCCTGTTGAAGGAAATAGTAGCTCAGAGCGACTCGTGATAAACCTTATCATGTCCAACAAAATTCGGTTTTTAGTTCAGACACACCGTCTAACTGACGTGTCTCGGGAGGAGTCCTCACATGAAAGAATACCGTACTCTTTCATTTATATATGAAACTTACTGCTTAAGTATTTTCCATTCGGTCTTACCGTGGCGGAATAACAATAGCCGATCTGTTTGCTTTTCTTCGTGTCGAAACTTCAAAAGTTTCGATCTGTGTTCTTCAAAAGAAACACATAACCACAACGTGATGCTACATCCGTTAAGGTCACGAAATATTCATGTTCACATCTAGCCTAGCTAGATATGGGCCCACTTACTTCACCATGAATAGGGCTAACAGATCGGTGGCCCTTTTACTATTACCAAGTAAATAGTATTTTAGGTATTTAACCTAATAAACTAGATTCGTAGACCTTATTTGAATAGTCAAATCAGTCCTAGTACCCACTCTTCAAAAGTGTGGATATACGAGTCTGTTTAATTGTGTCCTAGACAACAATGCCACA
Source organism: Zanthoxylum bungeanum (assembly GCA_019454045.1). Taxonomy (NCBI): domain Eukaryota; kingdom Viridiplantae; phylum Streptophyta; class Magnoliopsida; order Sapindales; family Rutaceae; genus Zanthoxylum; species Zanthoxylum bungeanum. The sequence goes on from SKCR01024326.1 coordinate 76,034, forward strand.
AATAAGTCTCTATTGATCAAATCAATTTGAGCTATTTATTTGTCATTTTATGTTTGAGATTTTATTATATTCAAAATATAAATTCTGTTATTTACATCCAATGTATTTATCTCAGTATCATCTTTATATAATGAAACACTTTAGTGTTCTAGAATATAAAGGTTTTATCCGCATCGGATTAAACACTGATATAGAGATAATGTCTCTAGTCAAACTAGTTACATTATAACATTTCCTAATTTAAGTACATACCCAAAGGGTAGTTCCTAAACTTAGGTATCTACGGTCGAAACAGCGACTTTCGTCCCGTTTCCAATTCGCAGAGAAATCTCGGCTTGAAGCCAGTATCCAGCTCACAGCGGATTCTGAACGTCAATACATATATGTATTATGTACCACACTAAGTATTTAAAATCCAATTTCAATACTAGTAGTAAACATAACTTTGACAAATATTTTTAAAGTTAGAGCCTCGCCCTTTCTTTAATTCCTTCGTGTCTTCCATATCCAAATGGTAGTCACTTTGGGATATGTCAATTATCTTTTCAATATTTCACAAACCTTTGGCCAAGCCTTGGGTTTCGGAATATCGAAACGATGTGCACCTTGTGCTACATGCCCAATTGCAAACTTTGACTTTCTCCTTACTAGAATAGTCAATTAATTCTCCAAGAATTATTAATTGCAATTTTAATACTTTTAAATCTAAAGATAGATTTATAAGTATATTAATTAAGCACTAAAGTCATCATCACATAAATCTTCCAAAGACTTTATGCTCTACTATTTGCTTAATTATGGGCTTAGTCATAATAAGTTATTTTATCAAATAAATTAACCTATTATTAATTCCCAATTGAAAATTAAATCATTTAAAACATTTAATCCAAGGATTATATATTTTAAATATTCAACTTTTCAATTCTTTCTTGATTTCAATAGTCCAACTATTTAATCAATTTAATAAGGTACTATTTATTATAATGATTACAATAATCCAATTATTTAATCAACTATAATTTTAATATTGATTACTATAATCCAATTATAAAATCAACTATCATTTTAATTCAATTATATTGATTACTATAATCCAATTATAAAATCAACTATATATTGAATGAGTTTGTATATAGTCCAACTATATATATATTTTAAAACAACATAAAATATTAGTCCAACTAATACTTTTGATTAATATGACGAAAAAATATAAATGAGCGTGTTTAGCGAGTAATTGAACGAATGTTGCAAATTCAATACTTGCCTCCCACTATTTTTCGTCGAGCCTCTAACCCTCTGTGGAGTACTCGGGAAACGCGTTTCCTAGTGGGCTAGGATCCTATTAAATAACACACAACCTTGACTTTGGCCAATAAAGCTGTATGCTATTTAACTAGGTAGATCTCTAAGATCAATTGGATCTCATCCAATTCCTAGATCCGGTTAGGTGGACATCCAAGTCCGAAACATATGTATAATGTCAATGTATCCATTACATTTTCCTAACCCTATCCTCGAATCATCTAGGCCTTGGCTTTGGCAAAAAACAAACCTAATGATTCCAGTTAAGCGGGACCCATTGACGAGGAAAGTTTCGTAATCAATGTCATTGGACAAAAAGTGATCTTGACTTTGGCCAATAAAAATCACGATTTGGACAAGACACCGATATGCAACAAAACTCTCATGATTCAAGTACATCCTTGATTGACAAAGGTCTTGACTTTGGCCAAACAAACCAATGCCAACTTCGGATCTTGAACAAGAATCATTCAATGGAAGGATATTTGCTTAATATAAATTGAGGGATTTTCGCGTAATTGGCTACCAATTTAATTATCTTTGTTAGGTCTCATCATCATACACCCTTAAACATGCATTCTAAATACATAATAAAGCGAGTAAAATAAAATAATAATGATATGCGGATGGATACTTTACACATTGATCCTAGATCAAATCTCTCCCTTTCTCACTCAAGCTAGCACTTGTACTACTTCTACCCGTTACACTACACTTCTAAAGAAACCTCATATACATAGAGGGGAATAGGTGAGAAGAGAATACAAAGAGAAAGAAGGTGATAAGGCTGGACACGCAGGTCCAATTTAATAAATCGAATTTATTACAACAATTTCTAAAATTGCCCACCCATCTAATATCCATCCGATATACATTATTCATTCAACACAACCACGTATTCACACACATAAGCATGCTATCAATCAATCTAATCAAATTATTAATCTGATAATTAAGTGATCATCCAATGTTCAAACAACGATTTGATTTTGTTCGAGTCAAACTCGTTTTTGCGAATAAGTACTTAAAGTACGAATTCATGAATTAAATTAAACTACATCATTAAATCTAATTTAACATGTATTTAATACTAATTCACTATTCAATTCCAAATTAAATATTACACTTTTATTTAATAAACCTTTTACGATTTAAATTCCAAATCTAATCGTAACGCGTCTCAAAGACCGATTAACGTCCAACGTCAATTCAATTAAAGTCCAATGGGCTTTTGATTGATTTCTTAAGGCGTGGACTTTTGGTCAACTCGGGTCAAACCGATAACCAAAGTCCAATCCGGGATTTACCCCATAAGCCATAAATCAATCTTGGCCCATTAGGCCCAATTGAACATTAAAGGTTCATTAGTCGCAATTGGGCTTTATGGTTAAGGTTTTGGGCCCAATTGGATCCAATCCACTTGGCCTAAACCAAACTTGATAAATCAAGCCCAATAGGCCCAATTACAACAATTCAAGCCCAAACCAATTTAAGCCTAAATAATTAAATTACAAAAATCCAATTTCGCAATTTAATTACCTAAAGTGCATTACATGATTAATCAACTAAATCAACATTTTTAAAACACCAAATTAGTCCAATTAATCATGCTTAATTCATTATCACATGTCAACACACAAATGAAAAATCAAACCCATTTACATGCTTCTTAAAGGTCTCGGCCAAGGAGGGATTTTGTGTCCGATTCGGTTTCAATCCAATCGAATCCACAATCGACAAATCAACATCCTAAATGATTTCAATACATCCAATGTTCAAAAATCAAAAATTACCAAGACATTAGGGCATTAGTCACATTCGGCCAACTCAAGATTTTGGGGTTTTTGTCCAATTCGAAATCCAATCCAATTCGATTCAAATTAACATCAACCTAATTGATTCTAACTCATCAAATGAATCAAAAAAATCAAAATCCAAGATCCAAAATCCTACAAACATTCGGCCAACATGAAAAATTGGGGGGAAAATTATTCCAAATCAATTTTCAACAAATTGGTCCAACCAAAATGCAATTAAACATGTTATAAGCATACTCAAACAATCAATTTATTCAAATCATGCTCAAATCACATTTACCCAAATTTTAAAGCCCTACAAATTTCATGCTTGCAACATTAGCTCTTGATGCCATTGTTGGTTTTTCTAAGGTCCCAAGATCAAATCAAGACATGAAAACATGCGTGAATACATCAACGAGGTAGCGGAATACTCACATTGATCGGTTATGTCGATTTGAAGACGAATCAAGCCCAAAAACGCACTGCCTTCGGCACCACTGCATGCAGTCCATGCCCACTGTCTTCAGTGTTTGAGCTGAGAAACGGAGCTCCATACTCGTCGGATGGATCCCGGCTCATGGTCGAACCTCCCTACCACCTTCGCAAGACTCGTAAGTGTGCTAGCACTTGATTTCACCATGAAAACCCACTCTTGCTTCCCAAATATTCACGCCTGAACTGGTTCAAAACCAGTGAGCAAAGATATGTTTTGGCGTGAGAGAAGAGAGAATTTGAGAGAGATGAAATTGTGTTAAGTTATTACAAAAGTTGTAAATCTTTGTTATATATTTTTTCCAAAATAATAAATTATTACCAATTAATTTAAACTTTAAAAGTCAAATAAATGAATGCAATAAGCTTAAGTGTTCAAAACTCCAAAATCAAAGCAATCAAGTTATCTATTTAATAAAGTATATTGAGTGTCTTTCAATCAATCCATTAATCAATCAATCAATCACTCAAAGTGACTTTTGATTGACGCTGATGTGACGATTGATTTGACGCTTGATGTGACTTGTGTCGCCGCACTCGAATTCGAAAACAATACGCTCGCAATCACACTCGGGCTCGGGTTCGCTAATTCCAATTAGCGAGTTTTCCGTCGCGTCGTAATTAAATGATTAGCCTAGCGAATTATTATTCACGTCGCTAACGAATTAATTCTAAATTAATTCGTTCGCCCGAATTAAAATCTAATTTTAATTCCGCGTCGAAATCTAATTTCGTTTAATATATCGAATATATTAATTTACCGATTAATTCCAAATTAATCGTTATCTCTCTCTAGACGATATTTTATCCTAGATAAAATATCTCCGTAATTAATCCTAGATTAATTTTCTCTCTCTTCTCTATAATCCCAGATTATTCAAGAGTGCGAGTTGTGCGTCATCGGTGGATTATCGGGAAGCGACCCATGAGATCCCGGATAAGTTGGCAGTAAATACGGTCGTCGGAGTATCCGAATCACGTACGTACCAAGTACTACGTTCTACCGATTTACGAGACAAGGTCGACTCCTAGCAAAGCACCAAGTCTACCCAATTCTCCGGACATATCCTTATAAGAATATTAAGATCTGTATCAAGCGTAGTATACTAATGTATTGTGCATATCGGCCCAGTATCGGATAATCACGTGCTAGGGCTGGGGCTGGATAAGTGTCTGCCCCGTCCGAAACACATATCGGATGTCTGGTAACTAGTCTCTATAATCGGATATTCATGACCTGGTCATAATATCACGATTGGATGCGCATCACTTAAGAGCACTAATACCGTATCCTGCGTGACATCATCTCCACTATGACTGGAGTGATACTTCCGTCTCGACATCACATCCAATACACTACGATTCTGATAAACCCAGAAGAGGTGAACACAGAACCAGTTAAGATCCCCCAACCACCAAAACCAAAGTTTACCGATTGTCGTAAGTATTAGCGATGCAAGTCTCAGGTTAAGACTATACACACCTACCTTGATTTCGGCCTCCCATAGACACCTAGTCATAATACCAATGGGATTTCGAAGGGTCTATCCAGAGCGAAGCTGTTTCCCGTACCATCGGTGAAACACGACCTCCTATCGCACTTGCACAAGTATCCAATACTTATATATATGAGAACTATGCCGTTGTGCCCTCACAACGCGCACAAGTGCAATACTAGCCTATTCCGCATTATCGATGTCCAGTCTCGATAATACTACGGCTAGGGATATTTAATGATTAATCCTTCGTGGACTGATACTGTCTCATATCATCTCAATCCAGGAACTAATCATAGGGACCTCTCTTCATTTATATATCTATGGTGATCTAATCACAAATGACGAGAGTGCAATTTCCTTGTTACATAGTTAATTTGCTACAGCAACACAATGTTCTGTGCAAATAGTGACGCTATGGGTCATATTATCCAACACGTATGTGTGCTAGGGTTTGTGTCGTGAAGGATCTAGGAGAGAGATGATGGGCGTGAATGAGCTAGGGAAAGAGAGGAGGGGCGTGAATGCTCTGGGTTATTTTCTTTGTGTTTTCGTGAGAATGAGCCAGGCCTTCAATGTGTTGGTTTAGGCTTCTTTTTATAGGCAAGGGTTGGGGTTTATCTTATGCGAATATGGAAATGATATCGTTGTACTTATAGGGATATTTTAATTTGTGTATCTAAGGAAATGATCTCTTTAATTTGGAAGATAATTTGATTTAGTTTGATTTTTTTTATTTAGTTTAGGAATTAGATTTAATTTAATTAGGAATGTGTTTTATGGAATTTGATTGATTCTTTTATTTGGGAAGGTGGTTTATTAGGATTTCAACATTTTTTTAATGTGTGGATTTATTATTTTGGAGGGATTATGGGCGTGAGCTAAGGGGATTTGGTCGTGGGTTTGGTCCATTTTAGTGGGCTTGGTGTATGGTTTAGGTGATGTATGGGCTTGGTGTGTAACTTGCGGGGGTTTGGGCCAATGATAAGTTTAAAACAGAGGCTTAACGAGCAAACCCGAAGCTAAGCAAACGAATTAAATCCAACAAGGTGTCAATTTTTGACTCGTCCCTTCCGACGTCCGTTTCCCGCGACTTCCATAACTTAAAGAGGTAATGTCTCCATGTGAGACTCATCATCGGGACTTATATGCAAAAATACAGTGCTTACAATCGTACATGCATATACCCTTCATTCAAGCTTCCAAACCACTTATTACAAGATCAAGAGAGTAGAAAAAACGTGTGACCAAACTATATTGAAGATAAGAACCCTAGAACAAATTTTCTAGTTGAAGAAAAATTGAAAAACTTACTTTGCATCAAGTTTTCTTCAAATCGTTCTCAAGCTCTTCACTTTTTCTCTGAACCCTTTTTCTTGTAATATTTGGAGGCTTAGCAAAGGTTGAAGCAAATGAAAAAAATATAACACTTATATACTTAGGGTTAGGGCCGAAAATGATGGAAAAAAGAAAACAAGATTTTTAAAATTTTCCAAACAAAAATCTAAGAAGTCAAAGCCAATTTGACAACTTTTTCTTTAATTGTAAAGTCAAACTTATACACAAAATAATTATTTCCTAACTTTATCGTAATGGTGGATATTTATATTTTAATTACTTTAATCAATTAATAATTAATTAATTAAATAATTAATTAAATACAAATATATCAAATATATATATTATATTTACTTTAAATATCTCAAATACATATATTAATGATATATGTCAAATATCTTAATTTGACAATTAATTAATGTATATTTAATAATATCATATATTAAATACAAATACACATTAATTAGGAAATGACGGATCGGCCCCTAAAGCATGTATATTTCATTTAACCTTTAAACGATTTATAAATAATCACCATTATTCATAAATGTTGCCCTAGTGCTCTACGAATATATTTCATTAGTGAGACTCTCTAGATTCAGACATATCCATCACGAAATCCAATTTCGTGTGTATAATCTACCACCCATAAATTATAACGACCACAGATAAACTAGTTGAATCATGCAGGTCGAGGTCATTGCATGTGTATAATCCCTCCGACACAGGTATCCGGATTATCCCAATGATATAGATATAAACGTCAAATCTCTATAGGTAGAATCCCGTCGATGAATCTATTAGCATTATCTAAATAACACTCAGAACTTATTTCTGAAGTATATCGCGACCATGGAATTAACAGATTTCTAATCATATATGGACTACCTATGCTCTATACACAGAGCTGACGAATCCTATCATGACACACATAGGATGTCCTGAAGATCGATCCACACCCTACGAACAGACATAGGTCTTATCTAAATAGATCGGTGACTTGACTTCCATCTAAGTGTGGAGGATGTCTCATACATCCATAGTGGTATCTCAAGTCGAAGGACCACTATACTACTCAACCCGAGAAGATTCTTATTGATGTTGGTGTACCATCTATTAAGAATCTTCGGTAAGTCGTTCATTATTTATCCACTATAAATACCTATATGTCTATATGAGTCTCCCAAGACTCATGGTTCATTGGGATAAACCATCAGACCAAGTCTTGATATACGACATGTACTAGTCTCAACAGATTTAACTAACCGACCCGTGTTAGTAAATCTTGACCAGGAACTTTATTTGATAATATATTTCTAGTAGTGACACTTCCCAATGTCAATTACAAACTACTTTGTAACTGCACACTATATTATATATTATCGGGTCTTTGTCTAATATATACATATCACTAAATCAGATTTAGTTTCAATCTAATCATGATTAGATCGAATACATATATAAAAACAAGAAGTGCAATCACTAAGTAAGTAATATAATGGAAAACAAGTTTGTTTGTATTCATGAATCGGACATAAATACGATCCAGATTGGCGCTCTGAGCACCAACCCCAACAATTTCTCCCACTTGCTCTAGTGCCAATCCACGCTACGGCATATTGAGTTTGTTCAACAAACCCAAATGTTTCCCTTAGCCAACATCATTCATATTTTATAAACCTAAGTTATACATTAAATGACTCAGATGCGACATCAATATTGTGCTACAGCTTTTAAGTTGTCCAAGTATTTGTGGATCAAATCCAAAATACTATGTAGACAACCCCAACCCAAGCACAACACCAATACAAAACTTCTAATTTATAAGGTCACTATGCAACTTCATAAGTCAATACTTCATAAGTTGCATTTAAATCCACTCACAAAGTAGAATCCTCTATGCCACTCCCACTGCATCTTTTCTGACTCTTTATGACATAGACTGTCTAACGTTATAATTAGACTCAAAACTAATATGACCCAAATGGTCGCAGACTATATTCTTCATGAATTAGAAACTCGTTCTTAATATCTCAAAGATCACAAAGAACATGTTTCAAGACTCATATGGTCTATAGGGTATCAAAATAACTCGTAATAATTACGATTAAATCGATATCTTTAATCGTACATAACAAAGTATTCATTATGTCATCATCTCATGATACATGAGATTGATTAGACATTCTAATCAATTTGTCTTTCAACAAAGGAATTATCCTTTATGAAAGATGAATACAATATATATAAGACACACACTATCTATCAAATAGTTATACTAACTGTCATACATATAGCCTTATTATGTCATTTATTAGATCATATCTTATGCATGACTAATAGAAGTATCTTATAAGTCTTTAGTTTTATATCATATATAAAACTTTATATCGAATATAAGAGAGAATACTCCCACTACTTTCACGAAGTAAATAAGACTTAGGTAAATCTTTTACCTTACAAATATCTTATTATTCTCACAATAATGATAATGTCGTTAGGATATATAATGCTAGAAAGAAATTTGTAGGCTCCCACTAACCCCTCTGTAACATATGTATTCTCTATACTTTAATAAAATCAGACAATCTGACTGATATCATAATTAGAGAACATGGATTTCCGGAAGGCTCACCCGAGTCTACAATAGGCTTTATAAGCTAGTATATCAAACTGCGACCTTAGCAGAACAAAAACTCTAGGGCCATTCCAGAATGAACTCTTCAAATAAAGAAATCACAACTGATCTCTTATCCGAAGAAGCCATTCAAAAACGCCACTTTGTATTATTTAGCTAAAATACACAATTTAATATCAACATTAACTAAAAGATCTTAAATTGTTCAATCAGTGCGATTAGAGACAAGTTTCCAGAATCTACAATAGATTGCTGAGTATAACCCTTCTCACTGTCATACTATAAAGGTCAAACCTTTAATAAGCTCACGTCACTTTTTACTACGCAAACAATTAGCACATTTTATGAACTATTCATATCAAAAGCTTTAATCAAATTCAAAATTTGATTGTAGAAGCTATGAACAATCTTAGATCTATGCTTTAATGGTAATTTCCGAAATTGATATCAAATATCGCTCCCATTATAAGTTAAATGATGCTTTTCTTTGATAAGAAAACAACAGAACCATTAAGTATCAAATACTCGTAAATGATTCTAATTTAGAATCTCACTATGAAATGTCTCATGAATAATTCTAGTTCACCCAAAGGTGGTAAAGTGATTCTAGAATGGTAGCCACAGCTCTAAGCTTTAGTCTATTTGAAAAACATCAAATAGATGGTACACCAACATCAATAGGAATCTTCTCGAGTTGAGCGAGCATAGTGGTCCTCCGACTTGAGATACCACTGTAGATATATGAGTTATCCTCCACACATTGATGGCAGTCACGTCATTGATCTGTTTAGATCAGACCTCCGCCTGTTCGTTGGGTGTGGACTGATGCTCATGATATCTTGTGCGTATCAAGATAGAATTGGTCAGTCCTGTGTACAAGGCATATGCATCTTACACGTGTTTTCGATCTAGTAAATCCATGGCCGTGGTAAAGATTTGAAAACCAGTTTCGAGTGTTATTTAGAGATCGTAAATTTGAAAAGTCGACTATATTATACCGAAAAGATTTTACATTTTTATCAAAATCACAGTAAATCTGCTAACGTGCGTCGTGCCATGTGTCACCATCACATGCTGCCGACAATCGACATCGCCATGTCATTGCCACGTCAGCACAATAATTCAGCTTTCGACAGCCGCCGGACACGTGTCACCATCTCCGCAGAAGCGCGCCAAGTGGCATAAATCAACGGCGCGTCACAACGCGTAATGTTGTGCGCGTCACGACTCGTAGGGACCATGGACGCCTATAAATTCAGGCCGATTTCAGTGTGTAAACTCATACTTTCTTCTAAGGAATTCCTTAAGAATACTAAGAAGATTGTATCTTGTTTGTTTATTACAGCTTTCAGCAATTAATTTTCGCATTAATACTTTCTTTTACTTACTTTTCAGTCTTTACTTTCAGTATTTAATTTTATTTACTTTACGTAATTTACTTTATGTTATTTAATTGTCAGCAATGAGGAGGTAACTCCCCCTTGCTGGGGTGAAAGGTTAAGCTTTTATTACTAATATATTTAGATTAATCTCCCTTAATTATAATATAATAACTATTTAAAACATGTCTTAATGAGGATACCGCCTTATGGTCGGTTGGACTTTATTACAAAATTGGTTTTAACCTGACTAAACTGGATATCGCCTGTATGGTCGGTTGGAATTAATTATAAATTTGACTTAATCAGGATACCGCCTATATGGTCGGTTGGTAATATCACGCAAAGTTAATATATTATAATAATGGAGAGATCTAAAAAAGTAGTAATAAAAGTGGATCCTTTAACCCCCAACATTTTCTTTTATTGTACTTTTACATTTTTATATTTTCCAGCATTTAATTTCCAGTATTTACTTCCAGCATTTACTTTATTTAATTTTAAGCATTTACTTTATGTTTTTATTTTATTTAAGCTTTTATTAGTCTTAGATATGTGTCGTAACTAAGTCCGTTACCTGGGTTGTGATGAATTCCAATATCACCAGTTTATAAGGGGTTGTTTAATAGTTTGGGTAATATAAAGGTTTATTTATTAAGTCTTAAGCTCAATGCTTCTTGTTAACGGGCCATTAATAATATTGATTTGGTAAACTTAAAATTAACTTGACAAAGGAATTTTAGCTTTCAGTATTAGACTTAATATCCCACGATCTTCCTTGAGGATAGATAACCCTTTAATATATTTCCTTACAGGATAGATATATACCTGTCGGGCGGGGGTAACCACAATTGGAACTTAATCTTAATGAATTCAGGTAACTTGGTTGACATAGACATATGATTAATTGGGTTACACTGGCTATTTACATCTGACCATCGACAAAGGCTTTTGCATAATTTCGTGTTCCAGGTTAGTAAACCAATACATTACACAAACAGAAGATAACCACTTTATCTTTAATAGATATTGGAAAGATTCATAACCCTGGATAATTTAATAATCTTGTATTTTCATCAATTTACTTTCGCACAATTTTATTTACTTGTTTTAATATAAAGTCATCATCCAATCAAATAATCATTCCATTAGATACTCGTAAAAATTTGGCTTCATAAATTAATAGCTTAGGTTTTAAGGCCTCATGGGATCGATACTTTTTATACTACTTGAACGATACGTGTGTTTACATTATACGCGTGTGATTACGCCGATCAAGTTTTTGGCGCCGTTGCCGCGGACTTATTTATCTTTCACTATTAATTTTGAGGTTAGATACCGTTTCTTGTATCTAATTTCTTTTTACTTATTATTTCTGTTTCCTGTGTTTCAGGTTCTCAGACACTACATGGGACGAACCAGAAGCTTTGAAATCCATTCGTTTGACCCTGAAGTTGAAAGAACCATCAGACATTTGAGAAGAGAAAGGCGAGAAGGCCAAGAAGCACTAATCAACATGGAACCTGAACCTTTGGAAGTTGCACCACCAATTCCCATTCGAGACTGAACTATTCTGGTGGTTGATGGCTTCATTTCATGTATTGTACTTCCTCTCTTATCAGCAAATGTGTGTGACATCAAAACATGCATCCAGATGATACAGTAGTCAATTCAGTTTGGGGGAATGCAACTGAAGATCCTAATGCCAACATCAGCAACTTCCTGGAAGTTTGCGGCACTTTCAATTACAACCGAGCAGCTGAAGAAACAATGAGACTGCGTGTTTTCCCATTTTCTTTGAAAGACAGAGCTAAGGCTCAGCTACATTCACTACCATCAGGTTCCATCACAACTTGGAACACTTTAGCCACCAAATTCCTTACAAAGTATTTTCCACCAGCCAGAACTGCAAAGCTAAGGAATGACATCCATCCTTTGTGCAACATGACTCAGAATCCATCTGTGAAGCTTGGGAAAGATACACGGATTTGCTCAGAAAATGTCCTCATCATGAGATTGCAAAGTGGCTACAAGTCCAAACCTTCTATAATGGACTTTCTAGAATAATGAGAACCAAAATTGATGCTGCGGCTGGAGGAGCTTTATGGAAAAAGGAGAAGATCAGGCTTGGGGACCTAATTGAAGAAATGACCAACAACAATTCCTTGTGGCCAATAGAAAGGAGCATGATCTAAAGAATTGCTGTAATTTATGAAGTTGGAGCCAACACAGCAGTGAATGCCAAGCTGGATCAGATATGCAAATTCATGGAAACTCTTAGCATGCAAGGTAATATTGGATCCACAAGTTCACCATATGGAGGAGCACCAAAGACAAACCAACATAAAGAAACAGTGAATTACGTCAACAATTTCAACAGACAGGGGAACAATCCTTATTCCAATACCTACATTCCAGGGTGGAGGAAGCATCCCAATTTCGCATGGAGCAACAATTCAGGACAAAAGAACAATCCACCACTAGGATTCCAACAGTAAAGCCAGGAGCATGAAAAAGAACCAGGAATAGCGGAAGTGCTGCCCCGGTTAAAAAAATACGATGATATGATTCAAAGCCATTTTGCGTCTATTAAAGCACTGGAAAATCAAATTAGACAACTGGCCAATGCTCAGAGTTACAGACCGCCAGGAAATCTTCCCAGCAACACATAACCAAATCCAAGGAACATTGGGAAGGAGCAATGTCATGCCATCATTTTAAAAAGAAGTACAGAAATCAACAAAGATTTTGGAATCAAGGCATCCATTGAAGAAGTTCCAAAAGAAAGCAGTGAAGCAGCTCCACAGATGGAGGAAAAAGAAGCAAAAGAAAAAGATCAAAAAAAAAATCACTCTACCTCTACCTTTTCCATATCGTCTCCAAAAAAAACAAACTAGACAAACAATTTTCTCGATTCCTGAAGATCTTCAAAAAACTACATATCACTATTCCATTTGCAGAAGCTTTGGAAGAAATGCCCAGCTATGTCAAATTCATGAAAGATATTCTTTCACGAAAACGGAGATTGGGAGATTACGAGACAGTAGCATTGACATAAGAATGCAGCACCATCATTCAGAGGAAACTTCCCCAGAAGTTGAAAGATCCTGGCAGTTTCTCCATTCCTTGCATCATAGGAGAGCATAACTTCGGTAGGGCTTTGTGTGATCTAGGTGCGAGTGTTAACTTGATGTTTTTTTATATTTTCAGGAAATTATAGTTTAGAGAAACAATGCCCACCTCAGTCTCTCTGCAACTTGCTGATAGAACACTCATATTTCTTAGAGGTGTAGTTGAGGATGTTCTGGTCAAGGTTGACAAATTTATTCTCCCAGCAGATTTTATTGTCCTTGATATGGAGGAAGACGAAGACGTGCCGATCATCCTCAGGAGACCATTCTTGGCTACAAGTCGAACCATTATTGATGTATAAAAAAAAGAACTAACCATGAGGGTACAGTACCAAGAAGTAACATTCAATGTTTTTAAAGCCATGAATTTCCCGGATGACGAAAAAAAGGAGGAATGTTTCAAACTTGATGTGATACATAGTACCATCCAGAACTCCAATATAATGCCAAGTTCTACTAACAATCTTAAAGCATTTCAACTGTTTGTGGAGCCTGAAGATAAAGTGTATTACGCACTGAAAAAGCATATTCTTGCACTACAAGCAACAGAAGAGAAACAGTTTCACCAGCTAAATGAATTGGAGGAATTTCACATACAGCCTTTGAGAATGCCAAACTATACAAAGAAAAGGCCAAAATGAGACATGATGAGAAGTTAGTGCGCATACAACTAGAACCAGGGCATATGGTACTGTTAAACAAATCAAGGTTGAAACTCTTTCCATGGAAGCCAAAATCACGGTGGTCAGATCCATTATTAATCACCAAAGTTTTACCAGATAAAGCCGTTGAGTTACATGATCCCAACTCCAACAAAATATTCAAGGTTAAAAACAAGCGTGTCAAGCACTACTGGGGAGAATCAATTGAGCGACAAAATGAAAGTGTCACACTTTTAGATCCAACCTAACGTTCAAGAAGTCATGTCTAGCTGAAGACTTTAAACTTAGCGCTAGCTAGGAGGCAACCCATGCAATTTGTTATATATTCAGATTTGGTGTGTTTTATTTCTGTTTGTTTAATTTTAAGTCACATTTCAGGATGGAAGACGTTCTCGCAAATCTTCACAAGTTATTTCCTTCTCTCCCTCAAAATTCTCTAATAAAAGTCTACAAAGCTCGCTTGGAACGAATGAGATTATTGATGATCAAAGGTATTCCTAATGACATTCGTTGGATTATTGAAGCACGGATCTGATTGGCAGGTGAGTCCTCTAACTCTTTTATTTCATATCTGCCTGAACTAGGAAAAAACACCTATGTTAAAAAGAGAAGAGCTAAAAAATGGGTGTTTGCTATAAATGTGCTCGCATGACATGTAATACTCGTTGTCGTTCTTTAGGAATGATGTCTGATAACCGTGAAGATAAAATTAAATTCATTAAGGATGGCTTGAGTAAGAAGTCTTTGGATGACATATCTTAGACTCTTGAGACGCATTCCAATGGATATGTACATCATGCAATTCACATGATATATACACAGTTCCGAAAAGAAAGAAAACAATTAAGTCTTTGAATCTGACTCTAAAAGACCATGTTTGCCAATTTATAAGAAAATTGGATGGGAAGCTTGTCTTTGACGCATAGAAGTCATTCAAGCCGTTACTTCCTGTAAATATTATTTTCTTTTAACTAATAATTGTTATTTGTTTTGTTATTTTCTTTTATTTTCTCCGACAAGATCCAGACTTTTTGACTTTCACGATATATTTCACTGTTCAGCTAATAATTTTCATCTGGCAGGTACTAGTGCTATTATTACTCACCTTTTTTAGGTTCTATAAATTCAACTCATCATTGTACTCTTGAAGACATCCAGATTTGAGAAATAAACATAAAAATGGAAGCTAATTCAAAAAGAAGAGTTGTAAACATCTGTGTGTTTTGCGGTACTAGTGTTGGTTCTAAACCAGAGTTCGTAACGGTAGCACAAGAATTTGGTAGAGTCATAGCTGAAAGGAATATACACTTAGTATATGGCGGTGGCAATCTTAGACTAATGGCGATCATTTCAAGGGCTGTTCAGGAAGGAGGCAGTCAAGTTTTGGGAATCATCCCAAAACCCTTGGCGGAGGCGAATCTTATACGACCATCAAATGAAGAGGAACTTATTGTGCCAAGTATGTCTGAACGACTGGTAGAAATGATTAACCGTGTTGATGCTTTTATTGCTTTGCTAGGTGGCTTGGGCACGATAGAGGAAATTTTTACAGTGCTATCTTGGGCGAACTTGAACATACACCAGAAACCGATTGGACTGTTTAATACTGATGGATTTTATGATTTTCTTTATGTGTTTCTTGTTGATGCCCGGAGAAATGGGTTAGTGTCAAAGCCTGTAAAAGATCTATTCTTCACTACCAGAACTACCAATGATTCAATTAACCAACTTTTAGAATTTGAACCACAAATTAACCATATCCTTTCCAAGATAAATTGGTCCAATAATGATCGTGGTAAGAAGCATCAGATAAATCTGGATCTTAACCTTTAATTCTTCATTTAGATGTAGAATTTAAGCTAACCAGATACTATTTCTAATCTCTTCTTCTACTTTTTAAAACATTGGGGACAATGTCTCATTTAGGTTTGGGGGAGGGGAATAGTTGACTAGTATCTTGTTTTTATTGCGTTATTTTTAGTTAAAAATTTTCAAAAAATTCAAAAATATTAAAAAATTTAAAAAATTTTGTGTTTTTTGTGTTTTTTTAACTTGATTAATCAGGTGAAATTGGTTTGAGATAGCTATGTAAGGAATTTCCACTCCTGACACGTATTTCAACATATTTCGTAACAAGTTAATTTTTGTTTATTTCCTTTTGAATTATTTAATTTGTGAATTCTCCATAATACTGACTAAAATGGATTTTAATATGCTCAGTTGATAGGTATTAACAACTTGCATGGTAACATACAGACATGAGCTGCAATTGAAAAGTTTGTAATATTCAGTGCTCTAGTTTAATTGGAAGAAGCATCTAAAAAAGTGATGGGATAAAAAAAAACATCTGAAATCCGAGTAATTAAGTCCGTATGGGTGTTTTAACACCTAGTTCCCTAAAGCCAACTGGTTTGGGAGTCACTGGCTCAAAGCTCGCTACATGGATTGAAGATGTTAGAAAATATATATATATATATCTGAAATCCGGGTAATTAAGTCTGTAGGGGTGTTTTAACACCTAGTGCCCTAAAGCCATCTGGTTGGGAGACACTGGCCCAAAGCTCGCTACATGGATGAAAGATATTATATATAAAAAAAAATTGGAAAAATCAGAAAAATATTCCATTGCTAAAAAAAAGGTGTGAAGTCTGATATAACTTTAGGACAAAAATATTACTCTCTTTTCAACTACACTTATGAATATTATGGGCACAATGAGTTGATTAATACCTTGTTAGCTGTGTGTATGGAGAATGGTAAAAATAATCGGAGAATTTACTTATTTGGTAATTTAGAAAGAAAGAAAACAATTACTAACTTGGATAAGTA
The DNA here is from genome assembly GCA_019454045.1 of Zanthoxylum bungeanum. Classification (NCBI taxonomy): domain Eukaryota; kingdom Viridiplantae; phylum Streptophyta; class Magnoliopsida; order Sapindales; family Rutaceae; genus Zanthoxylum; species Zanthoxylum bungeanum. The sequence continues at coordinate 93,103 of SKCR01024326.1, forward strand.
GTTTCACCAGTTTAGTCACTAACTTGTTTATTCTCTTTTCTATTGTCTTTTTGCTTTTGTGTGCATTAGTTTTATATTGACATTTATGGGTATCATTGCTGTAAGCCCTCACGAGACTACAACTCGTCCACTAGGACACCTAGGGGTTTAAAGGCTTGTTGCATATGTTAAATGCAACCGTGATCCCTACGAAAGTGGCTTAGTTTAATTTTATTTTAAAGATGTTTATGTTAATTTATTTTGTTGTTTTGCTCGAGGACTAGCAAAATGTTAGGTTTGGGGGTGTGATGAGTGGTAAATATATCACCATTTCCCACTCATTCGACTTAATATTTTGTGCAGTTTCTTGAGTTTTTTGAATATTTTGATTTGTTTTGTGTTATTTTATAGAAAAATAAAATAACAGGACTCTCTGGAGGCAATTTGGAGCCAAAATAGCAAAAAACTGATAAATAAGGCAAAAATATAAATTTCTTAGTAAAATGCACCGTTTACTAAAATACACCTTGCTAAAATGCACCGTCTGCTAATGTGCGTCGGGGACTGCTAACATACGCCACACACGTGGACCAATCAAGAAGTTTTGCTATCATACGCATTGCTAACATGCGCATGCCACATGTCAACATCACAACATATTGCTAACGTATGTCGTACCACGTGTCACAATCACATGCTGCCGGCAATCGACATTGCCACGTCAGCCCAATAATTCTGCTGCCAACAGCCGCCGGACACGTGTCACCATCTCCACAGAAGCCGCGCCACGTGGCGCAAATCAACGACGCGTCGCGACACATAATGTTGTGCACATCGTGACGCACATGGACCATAGACGCCTATAAATTCAGGCCGATTTCAGTTGTAAACTCATTCTTTCTTCTAAGTAATTCCTTAAGAATACTAAGAAGATTTTATCTTGTTTGTTTATTTACAGCTTTCAGTAATTAATTTTCGCATTAGTAATTTCTTTTATTTACATTTCAGTCCTTACTTTCAGCATTTAATTTTATTTACTTTACGTAATTTACTTTCTGTTATTTACTTTTTAATATTTACTTTTCAGTAATGAAGAGGTAACTCCCCCTTGCTGGGGTGAAAGGTTATGCTTTTATTACTAATATTTAGAATAATCTCTCTTAATTATAATATAATTACTATTTAAAACCTGACTTAATAAGGATACCGCCTTATGGTTGGTGGGACTTTATTATACAATTGGTTTTAACCTGACAAAACTAGATATCGCATGTATGGTCGGTTGGAATTAATTATAAATTTCACTTAATCAGGATACCGCCTATAAGGTTGGTTGGTAATATCACGCAAAGTTAATATATTATAATAAGGGAGATATCTAAAAAAGTAGTAATAAAAGTGGATCTTTTAACCCCAACATTTTCTTTTATTGTACTCTTACATTTTTTAATTTCCAGCATTTAATTTCCAGTATTTACTTCCAGCATTTACTTTATTTAATTCCAGCATTTACTTTATGTCTTTTATTTTATTTAAGCTGTTATTAGTCTTAGATATGTGTCATAACTAAGTCTGTTATCTAGGGTTGTGATGAATTCTAATATCACCGGTTTATAAGGGGTTGTTTAATAGTTTAGGTAATATAAAGGTTTATTTATTAAGTCTTAAGCTTAATACTTCTTGTTAACTGGCCATTAAAAAGATTGATTTGGTAAACTTAAAATAACTTGACTAATGAATTCTAGGTTTCAGCCTTAGACTTAATAGCCCACGACCTTCATTGAGGATATATAACCCTTTAATAGATTTCCTTACAGGATAGACATATACCTTTCGGACGGGGGTAGCCACAATTGGAATTTAATCTTAATGAATTTAAGGTAACTTGGTTGACATAGACATATGATTAATTGGGTTAAACTGGCTATTTGCATCTGACCATCAACAAAGACTTTTGCATAATTTCGTCTTCCAGGTTAGTAAACCAATATATTACACAAACATAAGATAACCACTTCATCTTTAACAGATATTGGAAAGATTCACAACCCTGGATAGTTTAATAATCTTGAATTTTCATCAATCTACTTTCACATAATTTTATTTACTTGTTTTAATTTAAAGTCACCATCCAAGCAAACAATCATTCCATTAGATACTCGCAAAAATTTGGCTTCATAATTTAATAGCTTAGGTAATAAGTCCTCGTGGGATCGATACTTTTTATACTACTTGAACGATACATGCGCTTGTGTTATACGTGTGTGATTACGCTGGTCATAAAATAACGTGTATTGGATGCATGTTTCTTGGTCTGTCTTGTCAATACGGTTTATGGTAACTTTCTATGGCTGCATCTAAGATCGTGCCAAAGTAGTGAGGGTGTAGTTGATTGAATTTTATCCATCCCGTTTGTATATTGATATTAGATAAATTCAAGTGAAAGTGGAATCCTGAACGTGCCAAAGCTGTCAGGACTACATCGGTAGCTTGAGTCTGTCATTGGCAAGTGAAGCCTTGATACGCCTCATTGTGAACGTGCCAAAGCTGTCATAACCAGAAACGGTCAGGACCAAAATCAGGAGTCACTAGTGAGTGATTGACAATGAGTTGTCTACCAAATGAATATACGTAGGCGAGTTCGTGCCAAAGCTGTGAGTTGAAATATATTCATGGGATCCGACTCTCACTATGAAATTCGATTTAATTATTGAATTCTCATTCTCCGTTGGGGATTACAGTATTACGTAAAGTAGTGGGAGACACTGCTGGGTTAAAAATCCATAACTAAAGCAGTGTGTAATTTTATGGAAATTGCTGCTTTTATTTTTCCTTTATTCTATATTGTTTATAGAATTATAATTCTAATCCACTGCATAACATATTACTTGAATATGTTTTCTGACTTTACTTATGGTTGCGTGTTTCTAGAATAGGTTCTAAAATGACAGTAGACTTAGATATTGTTACATTAGTTCAAACCATTGGGAACTCTTTGTAGGCACTGTATTTTTGCATTAAGCCCGATGATGAGCCTCGTATGGAGGCACTACCCGATAAGTTATGGAAGTCGAGGGAAACAGAAGTCGGAAGTCGCGAAAAAATTTAAAAATTAATACCTTATCAAAATTTAATTCTTTTGTTTAGCCTCGGGTTCGCTCGATCAATCTTTGTTTTAACTGTTAGCCTTAACCCGTAAAAGCCCACATGCCTCACACACCCATCCAACCCTTATAGGCCCAATTCTCCCAAGCCCAATCCAAAAATATTGAACACATTTAAAACACATGTCTAAATTAAATCAAATCCCCACCAAATCACCTTCCAAATTACCAAAGATTTAAATCCAATCTAATCAAATCCCCTTTCTTATGAACAATATTTTGAAGATATTCCCCCACCAAAAATACAAGATCATTTCCTTAAATAATTGAATTAAATATACCTCATATTTACTTGATTTTGTTTCCTTTTGATAGCCCATGCACAACCCTAACCCTAGCATGCAACTATAAAAGATGACATGAACCAACCCTAAGGCTTGCTTCTCACTCCTCACGGCTCACACAAAAATTCACAAAGAAAATCATCCCTCTCTCTAAAATTCTCTCCATCTCGGTCTCTCTAAAAACCCTAGACATACTGCCACGCCACCTTAAAAAATACAGCCCGCTCATCCCTAAACATACACATAGGTCACCATGCCGAGAAAGACAAAAGGCAAACTTCTTCACGTCTCTCTCTCTCACTCATAAAAACCCCTTCACGTCTCTCTCTGGCATTCACTATTCTTTCACGAAGAAAAACACAAAAAGAACCTTTCACGTCAAACCCAAGCATCAACCGAACACCGTTCATCCTTCTCACTCTCTCTCTTGCTCATAAAAAAACCTAAAGGCACTCGGTTGAGTGCTTCTCTCTCAGTCCCCATAATCTCACGCCTCTCTCAGTCCCCATAATCTCACGCTTCTCTCCATCACACGTAGCCAACATAAGAAGACCATAAACCCATAAACAAATCCAAGCTTTCGGTAGCCCCTCACAATACAACAAACGCACTAACAGCCTCACCAGCCCTCCATAACTCGGCAGCAACAAACAAATATAAAACCTTCTCCACACACGCCCTTCAATTCACGCACTCAGGCCACAAAGACTCCCACACCGACTCCACAAACCACACGACTTCAAGACACCCACACGACCATAAGATACCCAGACTGCCATCAAACACACACAAATCACAAACAAAACAAGCCACTGACCGTAACAAATAAACAACCCACTCACAAAGAGACTACTCTCAAGCCTCACAAAATAATAACCCTCCTCACTGACTAAATTAACAAGCAAACCGACACAAAAATAGCCCCCACTGATCAAAACAAACAGCAATAAACAGCTCCCAAACCAAAGAGACCAACCCCAATAACCGAGACAAAAAAACAGTGGCCAAATAACCTAAAAATAGCCGAAAATGCTCACAAAATAAGCCCTATAACTGAACAAGAAACTGACCCAAACCAGTCCCGAAATCACACCCAAAATAGTCCTAAAATCACCAAAACCAGTCCAAAAAATAACCACCAAATAGCAGCAAAGACAATGGAGAAACAACAACAAAAAAAGGCTAAAATAGTGACGAAGATGGAAAAAATAGTGAAACAGCGAACCAGAAAAATAACGGAAACGTTAATCCTTCCGAAGACGTCCCAACACACTCCCGAGAAGCGACTTAAAAGGTAAGACCTGAGGGCACCCTTTGTTATTTACTTATCTTTTTGGTTATTTATTATTATCCCCCACATGCATAATTATATTTCATGTCCATTTTTATTTACATTGGGTTAATGATTGCGGGCTATCTCTTGTGGTATATCGGATGGAAACCCAAAACATAATTTCGTAGCCGAATGGACGGTAGTGCGGTCTGTATTTGGGATACAACTCCACGTACCACTTGAGAAACTTTCAAGCATGTGTTTCATTTTGTCATTTAAATTTATGTTTATTGTTCCGTTATTCATTTTCTATGCATTGTTACTTGATGCGCATGGGCTAATTACGTCAGTTTAAAGGTCATCTATTTGAGGGAGAAAAGCCTAAAAGGCTAACTTTACCACAATATTTTGCCGCGCCTTTTTATTATTCCGTTATTTACTTTTCGCACATTCTTTCTTTGTTTATTCATGCATTGCTACTTGATGCGCATGGGCTAATTACGTTGGTTTAAAGGTCCTCTATTTGAGGGAGAAAAAAAGCCTAAAAGGCTACCTTTACCATAATATTTTACCGCACCTTTTATTATTCCGTTATTTATTTTCTGCGTGTTATTGCTTTATTTATTTATGTATTGTTAATTTAGTGCGCATGCGCTAATCATGACGGATTAAAGGTCCTCTATTCGAGGGAAATGCCTAAAGGCTACATTTACCACGATGTTTTGCCGCGCTGGACGAAATATGTTTGATTGAATGTGAAATATGTTCAGTCAGGTATACGAAGTCCCATATAGATGTCGGCATTGGTCGTATCTCTTGTATTCTTATGTTATTTACTTTCTGCACGTTATCGCTTCATTTATTTATGTAGTGTTAATTTAGTGCACATGGGCTAATCACGGTGGATTAAAGGTCCTCCATTTAAGGGAAAAGCCTAAGGGCTACCTTTACCACGGTGTTTTGCCGCGCCGGACGAAGTATGTTTGATTGAATGTGAAATATGTTCAGTCAGGCACACGAAGTTCCATATAGATGTCGACTTTGGTCGCATCACTTTGATTCTTATGTTATTTATTTTCCGCACGTTATCACTTTATTTACTTATGTAGTGTTAATTTAGTGCGCATAGGCTAATTAGAATGGATTAAAGGTCCTCTATTCGAGGGAAATGCCTAAAGGCTACCTTTACCATGACGTTTTGTCGCGCCGGACGAGGTATACTTGATTGAATGTGAAATATGTTCAATCGGGCATACGAGGTCCCATATAGATGTTGGCCTTGGTCGCATCTATTTTATAATTTCATTATTTACTTTTTGCTTGTTATTGCTTTATTTATTTACGCATTGCTATCTCGTGCGCATGGGCTAATCACGTTGAGCTAAAGGTCCTCCATTTGAGGGAAAAGCCAAAATGTTACCTTTACCACGATGTTTTGCCGCGCCGGGTCGCACCCTTTTCTTCTAATTTAGTTATTCACCTTTTTGTTTGTTATTTATCGCTTCGTATTCATCCTATTAGTTATCTCTATTCATTCTGCCGCATCGCTTCACGTTTACTTCCATGCATGCTTGCCTCTTTTAGTTATTTCTTTTACATTACGTACTTAATTATCCGATTTTATTATTAATGCTTTTACAGTTATTGTTAATTACATTATTGCGCTTCATTGTTCAAAACGTTTATAGAATTATGCATTTGCCTTCATTTTTATTTACGTTTATGGGTGTGCAAATTCGTGTGTTTATTTAAATTTTCTTGCATGTGTTGCATAAGACTTGTTTATATTATTGCATAAATCCTTTCATTACAATTGGCATAAGTAAGGGACCATTCCGAACCCAACGGTTTGAGGTCTTCCCTTGTGAGGGGTGAGTACGACCTTAAATCATTTCCCAGTTCACACTGGGTGGCGACTCCGTTTTATTTCTCCGTTTTAGTCCACCCGCGGGCTACTCCGTACTCCCTACCGGGCCTCGAGCCCGGACAGCATCGCCCACCTCTGTGGCCGTGTCTACAATCTGGCGACTCCACTGGGGATAGAGAATCAGCCCCGAAATAATGTCTTGTAATGTTTATGATTTTTGCTTTAGTTAACCTTGTCTACAAGTGGGTTGGGACCAAGGGGGTAATAAAACTTTCCAAACTAAAGTTGATTTAACCAAAGGTATTATTAGAGTTAGATAATGATTTGGTGTCTTCCTTCACTCACTACCTTTTTATAGCCAAAAGGAAAAACTGTGAAGACATCTAGATAATCATTTACTCAAAGCTTACCTTAATGTACATTTAATGTGATGGACTAATTTGGAGGATCTATTGTTTATTCCTATCACCAAGGCGATAAGAGCCAAATATGTAAGGGTATTTAAGAGAGTTCGCTCCACCCTCCCTCTGGGGAATTGTCAATAGAGGAATCTATTTGACAATTATTCGTGTATTGTGAAGTCGTTTTCGCTTGAAGCGGCGGATCGTTATATGGTATCATCACTCGTTGGCACGTACCTTAGGGTATAAAAAATGTGCGCTCACTTGGTCGCTCGAACCCTTGAGTGGGGATACCTAGTTGTGGGCAACCCTTCACCAGCGGGAGCCTTTATCAAAACCCCCATAAACATGCATGAGAACTATAGTTATATGACCTATGAAGCCACCACTTATGCTTGTGTTTGGGACCATCATCATTTGGATTCATTTGGACTTCTTGTCATGAGATGTGAACTTGTTGGGCCATTTAAATTGGGACGAGTTTGTGTCTTATGATGATTGGGCCAAAAGCTTCTAAAATACTGATGGGCCACTTTGTGTTTGGGCCCCCTATCATTTGAAGTTGTTTAGCCACGTTATTGCAAAAGTGTAAATCTGTTGGGCCTTTTTTCAATTGGGATAAGTTCACACCTCGCAGTAATATGGTTGAATGCTTTGAAATGATAATGGGCCAACTTGTATGAAAACCTTGATGGGCTTAAAAAATCCAAACATGATCCAAATATGCTAGAAGCATGAGTTCGATATCCACATTGGCTTTCATCCAGAAAGGATACGCCTTGTTATGACATTTTTGTATACTTTTGGATACCTCTAAGTTCATCCCATGACCGCGGTTGCTGAAAGCCCAATTCGTCGTTTCTAGAAAATGGCATGATCCCATAATCGGCTTAGTCCATGTTGTAAATGGGCGGTCTTTGTCTTTTACTGATGGAAAGGGACATAAGCGGCCAAAGTTCACCCCATAGCATAAGAGAGAGCGATTTTGTGTACCTTGCATCGGTGCGTAGAATAAGCCATACTTAGAACTTAAAAATAGACTTACCACGGGTGTGGGAGAAATAAGGCTGGAAGGATATATACTGTTTTGACAACCACATACATCTTATATATCTCATGCATCACATGCATACACGCATCATGCTAACTCATAGTTTCGACAGCCATCATAGATATCCGTTGGGTTAGAAAAGAAGAAAGACTCGTTAAAAAATAGTTAGCAAGCATGAGTGAGTCAGATAATGAGGTTTCCCACATGGATCAATTAGAGACCAACTGTTGGACAATTATGACCCATAGCGTCATTATTTGTAAAATACATTGTGGTTTTTGTACAAATTAACTATGTGATAATGGAAATTGCATTTTATCATTTTGTAATTTGATTACTTTAATATATAAATGATAAAAGTCCTTATGATTAGTTCCAGATTATAAGATATGAGACAATATCAATCCATAACGGTTTAATCATTAAATATCCCTAGTCGTAGTATTATCAAGATTGGACATCGATAATGCGGAATAGACTAGTATTGCACTTGTGCGTGTTATGGAAGCGTAACAGCATAGTTCTCATATATTTAAGTACTGGATACTTATGCAAGTGTGATAGGGCCATTGTTTCCACACGAGAAAGAAGGTATCCAAATGGACTTCTAAAGGGTTAAGCTTTCAGTTATAAAAATCAAATAAAATATACCAGAATAAGAGATTCCTATAAGTCATAGTACTGAGTTCTTGAGTAGAAGAATATAAAATAAGTAAAGGAAATAATAGTAGCAGAGACACAGACATCTTCGAATCAAGACAAACCTGCGAGATACCAGAATGGATTTGAGGACGAATCTCATTTAAGGGGGGAGAATTGATAACACCCTAGTAATCCCAGCGACTATTATGTTATAGGCGGCATGATACATGACATAAATCATGTTCAAGCATATAGGTGTATGTGGAATTACTTTTTGGACATTCGATAAATTCCTTATAGTTTCGATAAAGAATTTATCCCAAGATTCAATTCGGACAACCTATAGTATTTGGACCGTAACATTTTCAAAATAAATCCATTTTTATGAATTAAATATCGTCAGAAAACTAAGACCGAGACCTACAAATTTCGTGTTGGATATTTTTCGAAATTCGAATCAGAAACAGGACAAATATACAGTTTCAAATTTCGAATGAATAGTATCCGAGGACTAATCTAGATAATTCTCTAAGTTTCTCGAAATTTCTGATATTTTACCATTAAATCATTACTTATTTAGCATCTAGTATAAATATAGAACACTATTCATATATCTCTAACATTTGTGAAGAATATAAAACGTGAAAGAAAGAAGAAAAAAGAAAAAAAAAGGAAGAAATAAGAGGGAAACCATTTTTCTCACCAAAGGTAATGAGGAAGAAAAGGCAAATCAACACATAACAAGCTAAGAAAAGGAATGGCAAGCTTAGAAGACTTATTTGGTGAAGGAAATCAAGTGAAATAAGGTAAGGAAATCTTGACCCAAAACTTGGATTGTAGAATTTTGGTGATATAGTGCTATGTTGATATTCTTGGCATGCTATGGATTGTATCTAGGTGGATAAAAAACTAAGAAATTGAGTGTGTTAAGAAATTCCCAAAATTTGAATATCCTAGATGTTGAGCTAAAAATAAGAATTATGAGATTAGAGGATTGCCTTGATGGTGTAATGTTGGTATGACATATATGGATATTGGAGTTTAAAGAAGTGCTTGTGTGAAGGTTATAGTGTGGGTGTTAGAGTTGTACTTGGTTATAGCCATTCAATAGTTGGTGTTAGGCCCCGAAAATAGGCCAACGTCACGACACGTAACCAGAAGGTGCTCACTGCCTCAGTATGAACATGTTGGCATCGGGATGTAGAATGCTCAGCGTCCTGATGCATAATGAGCACAGTCTCTCTGCCTCGGGCTTGATCAGGTGGGAGTCACGATGCCTAGAGTCTGACGTCGCAACACGAAACAAAACATGCTCTCTGTATAGGTCTGCTTAGGTTGGCGCCGCGACGCGATAGACCTGGCGTCGCGACGAGAGATAAAAATAGTTCCATATCATTTTAGTTTTAACTTAAGATGTTAAAGACCATCTTAGGGTCTCATATCAGTTCAAATACACACATTAGGATATGTCCCAAGCATAATACCTCAAGTGGTGCTTATAGATTAATTGAATTGAGAAGCTTAGTATAATTCTGAAACATGTTCACAACTTATTTTCTAATCAAGTTTATCGATTCTAGATTATCATCAGGAACCCCCAAGTTCTTCAACGAGGTGGAACAGTGCCAACCAGATTCCAAATTATGAGTGAACGCTTTTATAGAACTTGCGTTTACTTATATATTTTTTAGATGAAACTTTCTTTTCCGCATTTAGGGCGTTAGCCAAGTTTATCTCAGGTGTTTTATGAATAAAAATGTTTTTAGCAATGTTTTAGAACGTAATGTTTTATAAAGCATGATTTTGTGATTTTTGGAGGCATAGGGAAAAAACCCACCTCAACTGTAACTTGACTCAAATATGGAATTGACGGACTCAGAGAATGTGTGCACATGTAGTTCAGGACTAGGGATGAAAAATGCCCCTAGATCCCAGATTCCGGGCTAGGGGAACGGTGATACATAACACCCATAGACCCCAGATTCAGAGTCAATAAGGTAACATGGATCCGCACCCCCGACTCTAGTTCAGTGGCTTATGGGACGACAAGACGTAACACCCCAAGACCACCATATTAGATGTATGGGGGACGGTGAGACGTAACCGCCTCATATGTCCAGATTTACAGATACAGATATTTTAGAGAGGTAAATTTTCAGAAAAGATGGTTTTAAGAAAGTCTTTTCAAAAGAAACTATTTTATAAGATTTTCAGAGATTTACATACCAAAATCAATTTTTCAAAAAGTTTTCCAGAAATATTTTTTTCAGATAAGTACAGAGATTTCAAGAAAGGAAGATTTCCTTGAAATTATTATGGTTTAGAACACTGGATTTTCAAAAAGCATTTCAAATCTTATTTTGAACTGTCCACTCACTAGATCGTTCAAACGATCTAACCCCCCACTCCCAGTTTCTTTGTTTTGCAGGTATACCCGGAGGACGAGCTCGAGATGACGGATACTGATGGCAGTCACTAGAGGGTTTAAGTCACCAAGTCACGTCAGAGCTGCATTACAGTCAGAGTCTAAATAAAGTCATGCATCATACATGTTTTCTAGTAGAGATTGTGTATGTTAAGTGTTAAAGTGTTCATTATCAGAATCGTAATATGAAGTATTGTTGAGTACATAATATGAGTAGTTGAGATGCATTCCATGTTATTGAGTTGGGCAACGGTTCTCTATGTATGACTTTATGTTTGAGATGAGATTAATAGTGTTGAACAGAGCCAAAAAGTAAGAGGCTCAGAGGGATATGGTGGTCTATTCTCTGCCGGTAGCATCTTCAGAGGAGTGGGATGTTACAATTTCACATGATCGACTTTAAGCTTTACTTTCCGAATAAACATGAGATATTTATACGAATGTTAATATGACGTTTTGGTGTGTCCGAAATAACCATTTGAAATGCCAAAAGCAAGGTGTCTACAAATGCCTAAATCTGGCGTAACCCAATATTATCATTCTTACATGTCCATTATCCTTACAATAAAAGTTTACAGTACATCATATACATATGTATATTGGACTTATTACTTCAAGTTTCTTTATATACAACTAATAAGGCAATCACTATAACTCATCTCCATGTTCATCATTTTGATATACCTACACACTTACTGTTAGGGTTGGTGCTCTGAGCGCCAATTCGGATCGTATTTATGTCCGATTCATGAATACGAGCAATACCTTTTTTTCATAATATTACTAATTTAATAGTAGCACCTCTTGTCTTTTATATACGTATTCGATCTAATTTCGATTAGATTGAAACTAAATCCAGTTTAGTGATATGTATATATATTAGACAAAGACCCAAGGATTTACAACGTAGTGCACAGTGCAACATAGTTTGTAATTGACATTGAGAAGTGTCACTATAAGTTGTATATCCTTAAATTAAGTTCTTGGTCAAGATTTACTGACACGAGTCGGTTAGTAAAATCCGCTGAGACCAGTACATGTTGTATATCGAACTTGGTCCGATGGTTTATCCCAATGAACCATGAGTCTTGGGAGACTCATATAGACGTGTAGGTGTTTATCTGATAAATATTGGATGACTCACCGAAGATTTCCTAATAGATGGTACACCAACGTCAATAGGAATCTTCTCGGGTTGAGTAGCATAGTGATTCTTTGACTTGAGATGCCACTGTGGATATATGAGTTATCCTCCACACTTAGATGACAGTCACGTCACTAATCTATTTAGATCAGATCTCCGCGTGTTCGTTGGGTGTAGACTAATGCTCATGATATCCTGTGAGTATCAAGAAATGATCCGTCAGTTCTATGTACAGAGCATAGGTAGTCCATCATGTGATTAGCAATCTGTTAAATCTATGGCCATAGTATACTTTGGAAGTGAGTTTTAAATGTTATTTAGATATTGCTAATAGATACGTCGACGGGATTATTCCTATAGAGATTTGACGTTTATATCTATATCTCTGGGATAATTCGGATACCTGTGACGGAGGGATTATATGTATGCAGTGACCCCGACCTGTATGATTCAACGAGTTTATCCGTGGTCGTCATAATTTACGGGTGGGTGAATTATGGACACGAAATTATATTTTGTGACGGATATGCTTGAATCTAGAGAGTCTCACTAATGAAATATACTCGTATAGCACTAGGGAAACTGTTATGAATAATACTGATTATTATACTAATTTTTAAATAATTAAATTAATTAATAAAATAAATATATTAAGTAATGATTTAACTTTTAAATGGTATGGAATTAGTGGTAACACTTGTTTATTTATTTTAATTGTTAGGAAATGGCAAATTCTCATTGGTTCACTTGTTATTTGCTTTTGAAATAATTGTTACAAAGTGTAACAAGTAACAATGACCAATGAAAATAAAACAAAAATGCAAAGCTTTTGTTTTCTCCATGGCAACTCTCGGCAATGTCAAGGAAATGTATATAAGTAATTTTTGTTTCATTTTTCAATGTGAATACAAGGTTTGTAAAATATTTACTAAGGAAAGATTGAGAGAAAAATTGAAGAACCTAAAGGAAAAGCTTCTAACTTGGAGTTTTAGTAAGTTATTTCCAATTTTCTTCAATTAAGAAATTGTTTCTTCATTTCTATACTTCAACTTGTGTAGTTTATAATTTTCTCTAATCTTTAATTATGTGAATTATTGTGATTGGAATCTTGTTTGATGGTGTTTAGCATGTATGTTTAATTAATTAAGCTAATTAGGTGTAATTATGCTTAATTGATTAATTTGAAAATAAAGTTGCCATTCTAGAGTTTATTAGCTATTCATAATTAACCTAGAATTGTTCTTGATTAATTTCATGATGGTGAGACTTGATTGGTGTGGTAATTGAATGATTAAAGTGTTGAATTTTGTCAATTTAATGTAAATTGTCCGATTTGAGTAATTTATGAAATTAGGGTTCTTAACCCATTAAAATTTTGGGGCTTTTCATATATATGTTATATTTTGATGTATATTTGATGTATGTCAAATTTGGGATTCATTGATTTGATCTTGATGTGTTTTGAACAAATTGGGCCAAATTGCAATTATAAGAATTATGGGCTGTTTCGGCTATTAAAGAAAAAAAACTGGGCAGTTTTCGAAAATCTGGAAAGGTTTCTGGTTTTGTTGCAAAATTGTAAAAATTATTTTGGGATTGATTTGGAATCAATTGAATATGTAATTGACATATTTAAGGACTAAAATAATTAATTTACAAAACTTTAGGGTCTTATAGCAATTAATGATAAATCTGATTTTTCAGATAAAAATTCAGTTTTTATTTATTGAGTAATTAGAATAAATTATTTTATTTTAATTGCCCAAGAAAAATATTTATCGGAAATTATTTCGGAGTGAAAATACGCGAAAACGGTGAAAAACTGCGTTACCGGGTAACGGCTGCCCAAAGCAGTGAACTGGGAATTGTTCGAGCAGCCCACGAACTGTCCAAATATTTTTGGGGTTGACCTGGGAAGTCCCCATGAGCATTGGTCGGTCGGTTCGTCCGAAAACGCGTTTTATGCTATTTTGCGGAAAAATATTTTCGCAAACGTTTCGCGATATTTCTATATTATTTATGTCGTTATATGATATCAAATAAATAAGTTTGGGTGAAATATAATGAATTATTAATATTTGATATTAAATAATTTATTCGTAAGTTTAAAATTTTAAACTACGATTTCGCCCGAACAGCGCTTCTTCCGCTACGCCTCCCTGATTTGACCCCAACACTTACACCACCAATATCAAAGCCTTTCTTTAGCATAATCCTTCGGTCAAATCACTACACTCTCAACTTAGAAGCTTTTCAGTTTATTTAACTTCCACTCATGCTAAAACAGCTTAAGACTCATGGTATTAATATTATCACACACACATCAAGTTATCAACACAAACACAAAGTTATCACCATACTTTCAACATTATAAATGGATTTTAATGTTCTCAATATACATCATCACAAACATCATGCAAGATATATATTCAAGCTAATTCATCACAATTTGTTATCTAGAAATCAAAACCTAAAACCCACACAAAAGTTTAATTCGGCCAAATCAAAGAACTTACCACTTTGAAATTCTCATCACAATATCACCCACGACATATAAGAGTATTACTAAAATACATGAATCAATATCCTTCATAAACAAAAACAACTCCCTATCAACGTCATAACATATACATGATTCATATTTGCCTTACTCTAAAAGGCTTTACATATTTACCACATCACAATAAATATTACAAACATAACTAATCACTACTTTATTTTAAATAACAAACTCAAGGTAGTAAGATTACCAATCTACAACATACGTTAAGTACATATCAACACAACATACTCAATTTACATCTCACATAATCTAAACTCATGTAAATACATTCATAAACATGAACTATAGTAATTCTTCACCAAAAATCACAAACTCAATCCTTCTCCAAATAAACATGTATTCGGCCACACCCTTAAATGAATAAACTTGAATGTTTCAATTACAACATGGATTTTCTCAACACAAGCCAATAGAACTCATACTAAAGCATCATTAAATATATAAATCACAACAATCTATCAACACAAGAATAAAACTCAACCTCATTTATCACAAGTATAATTTGGAAAAAGTAGCCTACTAATACCATCCTTAAAATTTACCCATCAATACACAAACATATCTTACTTTATAACACCTAAAAAAACATGAATCATTGCCCAAAAAATAAATTTTAAACCCTCATCATGCTTGCCAAATATAGCCAACCCCTAGGTATGGGAAAAATTAGGCATTTTTAAAATAAGACATAATTCATGCTTATTTCATCATCAAATACATAAATCATCATCGCCCATAAATAAAAAGAAAACAAAAACAACCCCCACATTACTCTTTACACTCAACCAACCCCTTAAAGTCAGAAGAAAATTGGGCATTTTCACTATAATATATAATACATGGTTAAATTATCACCAAATATATGATAATGCATGTTAGTAACTCAAACAAGGCTTAAAATGCATCAATGGAGTTCTAATGGCCTAGGGCGAATTTTAGGACTTTGTGTAATCAAGTTTAAAACTGAAAAATAAGAAGTGGGGAGAAGAAAGAAAGCTTACCATGCTTGGAAATGAGCTTGAATGCTTCAAAATGTTTGAGAAAACGAAGAATATTGAAGGCAAAAAAAGGGCATGGGAGGAAGGCTTCATCCACATTTTTGAAGCATAAGGAAGATAAATGAATAGTGTTCTTTTTATAGAGAAGGCTGATTTTTTCTGGATTAAAAGAAGTTGCTCACATTTTGCCACAAGTACAACTTATTTCAAAATTCATAGTCACTATTTATCTGAATTTTAAACTGTATTTCGGCTAGTTTTTTCTCCGAATTTTGGGAAAATCTTAAACACGCAAGTTGTAGGACTTGGTCTATGATTTTTGAAAATATAAAGTTCAGTGAAATCGAACATCGTATGAAAAAGTTACTGCTGAAATACCAGAGGCTGTCCCGATCGAGTTAAAATTTAAATGAACAACGAAACTGAAAAATTTTCATGTTGTGTTTCTAAAATATTTATATAAGTAATAAAATGCTAATGATGCACAAAAACATGCTTAACGATATCACACAATACATAAATAAATTTCATATTTATACCTTGAAACCGGGCTGTTACATTCTCCAATCCTTATAAAAATTTCATCCTCAAAATTCCATGTCCTTATGTCTAATCATTCGGAACTGAACATAAGTACTTGACAATCTTATCCGTATTCGGAAGTTATCTAACTTACACATTCTTAAAAGGTACGTATTTCATATATCAAAATAAGTCATACTATTTCAAAGCAAAGTAGATTGAATCAAACATTTCATATAAAAAACCACATCAAAATTATCATCTCAATTCACACTTATTCATAGGAACACGCTCAAACCGTTTCAAATTCATCCATCCCATAATCAAAAGCTGAACACGAATTCCATACAGTCAATCACAGGCATCATCAGGAACGAAGGACATAAGACAAGTTCTTTACACATAATCAAATACAGTATCAAAATAGAAACTTAATATGAATTTCATACTATCCATTTCGTCCACAATCTAAAAAGGAATCCATTCATTTCACGTCATGTCATTCCATATCATATATATAAACTATATCAACATCAAAGGTTACATATGTACATATCTCATTGCACATAAAACTTAGTATGGCTGACAAAAAGCATACATAACTATCATAATACTCAAAAGATTTGTGACTAACTATAAACTTACATAAGTACTCCTGTAACGAACATATAATTTTATATCAGCAATTATATCCATTGTTACATCCAGAAGTGACATATAATCATACATGCTCTTATGATGTTGATAGTCTAAAATATGTCAATTTCTGACATCATTTAAATGGAAAATGTAAAATAATCTATTTCAAAAACCATTTCAAAAAATCATTATAAAAACTTTTTTACTGTAAAAAAAAAAAATTTGAAATCCATCATCATTTTAAATCTGTATCAAGCATCCAACATAACTCAACTAGATGAAACATAACGA
This sequence comes from Zanthoxylum bungeanum, assembly GCA_019454045.1. Classification (NCBI taxonomy): domain Eukaryota; kingdom Viridiplantae; phylum Streptophyta; class Magnoliopsida; order Sapindales; family Rutaceae; genus Zanthoxylum; species Zanthoxylum bungeanum. The sequence goes on from SKCR01024326.1 coordinate 110,346, forward strand.
GCGCCCAATGTCAAAATTGCGTGCATATATTGAACAATGAATGAAACGATCCCCTGTCGACAGAGGATAACAAGTCGGTCTACTACAGTTGGACAGACCCCTATACAAGTGCCACAGCGGAAACATATCATATCAAGTTATAAAACCGTAAAAACTATATACAAGTGTCGTGACAGAAACATATAATATCGTATAATATCATAAAATATCAAAATATATCAAAATCAAAATGTAATTCTTTTCGAAGTCATGTTTTTCCCTAAAACCCAAATATGTTAAAATCAAAAATAAATCTTGATACAAACTTTTCAAAATACATATAGAGCGTCCACTGATCGAGTCACGTGCACTGACCGTACAGTGTACGAACCATGTCAATATAGTAGCGGGCCAACCATTTTTTGATGGTCTAGAACCCATAACAAGCGCCCCGGCCAAGCCGGAATGAAACATATACAAGCACAACGAAGGGTCAAAAACATAAAATCATCAAGCACCGTAATGGAAATATATTTTTGAGCATCTCGTCGGAAATAAATTTTTATGGTTTAAAAGCATCAAAATCATTTTTGAGCGCTGAGACGGAAACTTGTTATCAAGCACCTCGACAGAAACATATCGATAAATCTAAAAACATGAAAATGTGAATCAAGCGTCGAGGCAGAAAAATTTTCTTTATCCTTTATAATCAAAATCAAAATATTTGATAACTTTCTTTCCTTCTTCTTTCCTTTCATTTTTCTTTTCAAAACACTTTTATGCCAAAAATCAAATACAAAGTTTTCAAAATATAAATCAAAGTATCCGTTCACAATTCAGACTACCAACATTATAGAATTTCCTGTACCGTAAAACCTTGAATACATATCACGTATATATACATATAGTTATATAGACGACATACTTTTAACTTAGTATACATATACATACACATATTCAAAGCATATAAACATGAAAGATAATCCAAATCACCAATATCAATCAAAATCATTTCACATCATGTCATATACCAGAAATCAAACCAAGTTTCAATCATTAGACCTTATAGTCTATACGCAACAAAAAACTTACTCAAACGATCATATACCTTGTAGCTGTAGTCACCGACACCTAAACCTTCACTTTGATACCACAACTGTAATGCCCCACTAGAGGCAGGATGCTACCGGCCGGAGACAAGATTAATCCATCTCCATAAAACTCCAAAATTTACAGAAAAAAAATGGACATGATGTATCCTAAAATTGGACAACCTGAATCGCAGTCTAGCATCAAAATGAAACCTAAAAGAAAAAATCCAACATTCAAATGACCTTAGGTCTTTAGAAAACATATCAAAATCATAATCAATACTTAAGGGCTTCGTGCCTAATATAAATCAAATTTTTTATTTAATTAATACAAACAGCATGCTCAGCACGACAAATAACATAATAACCATAAATCATAAACCTCTAAGAATTTTCCTATGACTCTAGATTGAGTGACTGCAGTTTGAGTAATCCATCCTCTCGAACAAGATGTCCAAGCCAAAGTGGGCGACTTATCAAGTTGCATGCCTGCAAAACTAACAATGGTAGTGGTGTGAGTTATAGAAACCCAGTAAGAAACCACACACACTACAAATGAACAAGATTGAAACTTTAAACACAATAATTAACAACATATATACATATTTACAGTTATTTATTAGAACACCTCTAACTCATACTATTCTTTTTACTTCAGGAAATATGGATTTTTGAGACGTACTTGAAGAGAATCAAAAAAACCTTCATACATACATTCTCGAACATTAAAACTTCAAATTACATAAAATCCAAGCTACATAGCTTATGCAAGCTTCCAAATTCTCTACATTACGAACATGTCATAATCATTTGGAGTAAAAAACATCACACATATTAATTCAACCTGAATTTCATATGATCAACTTTAAGCTTTACTTTTCGAATACACATGACATGTTTTATGCTAATGTTGATAGGATATTTTGGCGTGTCCGAAATAACCATTAGAAATGCCTAAAACAAGGTGTGTATGAATGCTTAAATCTGGCCCAACCCAATATTATCAATCTTACATATCCATTATCCTTATAATAAAAGTTTACAATTGTAGGACACAGAAATCGGCGACGCTGTTCCAGGCTCGCGGCCCGGTCAGGAGTACGGAGTAGCCCGCGATGGACTAAACTGGAGAAATAAAATGGAGTCGCCACCCAGTGTGAACTGGGAAATGATTTAAGGCTGCACTCACCCCTCGCAAGGGAAGACCTCAAACCGTTGGGTTCGGAATGGTCCCTTACTTATGCCACTTGTAATGAACGGATTTATGCGATAATATAACCACGTCTATGCAACATACACATGCAAGAATAACCTATATCTAAGTTTTCATACAACCTATATCTAAGTTTGCATACATAGGAGTAGAACCTATATCTAAGTTTGTATACAACCTATATCTAAGTTTGCATGCATAAAAGTGAATCGGAATAACGGCAAGCACATAATTTCATGAGCATATTAAATTGATAAGTGCGGAGACATAAATAAATAACAATTGTCTAAACATGAACATTAAAGAGCGATAACTAAACTTCTAATGCAAAAGAAATAACTAAATCATGCATGGAAATAACGTGCTATTTCTAATGAATCATGGATAAATACAAGATTAGATAAAACGAAATATGTGTGTTTCTCAAGTAGTACGTGGAATTGTATCCCAAGTACATACCGCACTACCGTCCATTCGGATTCGGCTACGGAATTTACGTCTGGGTTTCCATCCGATATACCACGAGAGATAGCACAAATTCATTCATCCCATGGCCATAACATTCATAATCAACAATACGCATGCGAATAATTATTAATAAATAAAAACGAATGAATGAGAATAAATAAAAAGGTGCCCTCAGGTCTTAGTTTTTAAGTCGCCTCTTAGAAGTGCGTTACGCGGCCTTCGGAAGGGTTAAGCTCCGCAACTCCTTTGGTTCACTGGTTCAATGTTTTCCTTCGTCGCCTTGTTATTTTGGGCTACTGTTTTCTATGTTTTGAGCTGCTATTTTGGGGTTTGTTGCTCACGGTTTGGGGGCTATTTTCAGGGGCTGCAGTTTCAGTGATGTGAGGGTTGCTCACGTTGAGGGTTTATTGTTTGTTTGTACCGAGTTGTTGTTGTGCTGCTAAGTGTGTTGGGAAGGGTTGTGTGTGGTGGTTGTGTATTTGCGTCTAGGGTTTAGTGGCTTTTGTTTGAACGTGAAGAGGGGCTGCTTCGGTCATGGGGGTTGTAGTTTATTTGTTACGGCTCGGTGGGGCAGTGAGGGTTATGGTGTTGAGCTGTTTTGTGGGCTGTGTATTTTTACGGTTTATTAGCTTCATGTGTGAGTGAAGAGGAAGCTTAGGTTTTCATGGCTGTCATGAATTGGGTGAGAGTGGCTTGTTGATGTTCTGTGCGTTTGAGTCGGTTGATTGTAGTGTTTTTGTTTTTTTTTGTGAGTCGGTTTGCATTGTTAAGAGAGAGCTAGGGTTTGCCGTAGGTTTTATGTGGTTGGAGTGAGGGTTTGCTGCCTGAGAGGCGTGAAGGGTTTTGTGTTGTTTATGGTAAGAGAGAGGCGTGAAATAGTCAAAAGGGTAGGGTGCTGCCGTGAGTGATGAGTTAGGGCTTTCTTTTTGTTTGAGAGTGGAAAGCAGGGTCCATGTGGCCGAGAGTCCAAGGGGAGAAAGAGGTGTCAAGGTTTAATAAATTTGGTTGTGGCCGAGAGAGCGAGGATCAGAGAGAGAGAGAGTCGTCAAGGTGTTAGGGTTTCATTGTGGTTTTTAGAGAGAGATGGGCGAGAGTTCAAGAGGAAGTTAGGGTTGCCGTGAGATGCTAAGGGTCTAAGAGCTTGGTTTGGGTGTCTTTTTATAGGAGAAGGTTGAGGTTGTCCTTGTACAGGGAGGGAAAGTATCATGCAATTATAGAGGATATCTCCTAATTAGTGTGCCACAAGGAAAATATCTCTCTAATTTAGGGAGGGGATTGTTTTAGTTTAGGAAAAGGGATTTATGGGATTTGATTTGATTTCTTTAATTATGGAAGGTGATTTGATTAGATTTCTTTAATTCGGGAAGGTGATTTATTTAGATTTTAACATGTGTTTAATGTGTTAATATTATTTTGGATGGGTTTGAATGGGCTTGGGCGTGTGATTGGAAGGCTTGGGCGTGTGGTTTGTTCTTTTTGGTGGGCTGGTGTATGGCTTGCGGGGTTTTGGGCCGAGGATAGATTTTAAAACAGAGATCCAATGAGCAAACCCGAAGCTAAGAAAACGAATTAAGTCAAACAAGGTATATTGATTTCTGACTTTTCCCTTCCGACGTCCGTTTCCCGCGACTTCCGTAACTTAAAGGGTAGTGCCTCCATATGAGGCTAATTGTAGGCATTGCATTTTTGCATACTAGCCCAATGATGAGCCTCGTACGGAGGCAGTCTCTTTTAAGTCGCGGAGTCGCGGGAAGCGGACACCGAAAAACTAAGTCAAGAATTGACTTTTTGATGGATTTTATTCGCTCGTTTTACTTCGGGTTCGTCGTCGCCTTTTTCCATTTCAAAATTATCCTTCGCTCGGAACCTTTATCCTCACTTTTTTTCACACTTTTCTCTCTCTAACTTTCCATGCAAAATTAAAATCTACCAACCAATTAAAATAATTTGAATTAAATTAAATCATTAAAAATTATCAACCAATTAAACAAATTCAAAGAAAATCAAACAATTAAAAAATACAAACCAATTTAATAACAATTTTCAGAAAACCAAAATCAAAGACTACCCCACACACGCCTATTTCCATCAACCAAACCAAACACAAAAGCCAAACTCCTCACAAAACAACAAATCTCCTTTTCCCTCCAAATTCAACAAATCCCTTCAATCACCGAAAGTTCTTTTGGTTTTTTTTGCCTCAATCATCCCCCATCACCTCACCGCTTCAGCCCCTTCACACGTAACCAGTCACATCCTTTCTCCACTCAGCAACTCCACTAACTTTTCATGCCCAGCACCTTCACTTTGCTCACCAATTCATGTACCAAGACAGTCAGTAAGCCACCTTCAGCAGCCCATCTCCACGCATATTGCCAGTACAACAGCAGCCCTTGCCCTTCATGCAATAACCTTTGATCACACTCAATTCACTGGCCAGCCCTCAACGCCACTTGCTCCCCAGCCCTCACTCTCGACCACAGCTCCCACCTCAGCCCTCTCTAAACTCAAAGTTTCACGTGAACCCTTCATAACTCAGCAACCCTCTCAGCAGCAGACTACCCTGCCTACTTCACGCACAAAGCTCTTCCAGCAGCCCATGTAGCTCACGCAAAAAGCCCTTCCAGCAGCCCCTGCAGCTCATGAACAAAGCCCTTGCCTCACGCCACAGCCGCACAAGCATACCCATAAACACACAGCAGCTCCATGACCTAGTGGATCCACGCACAGCCACATAGCCTTCATCAAACTCCTTCACACAGCCACTCACGCCTAAGCCCTTCACTGAACCTTCACGCTCAACTCTCCATACACACAACCTCACCCTAGCAAGCATCAACGTATCAGCCTCACACCTCAGCAGTCCACTCGCAACCCACACAGCCCCTCAGCTCACTCACGCAAGCTGCATGAATAAACCCTAGAGCCCACGTGAAGACACAACTTCCCTCTCATTACCCTCACGCCATCAACCTCACAATCCACCCCAAAAACCAGCCTTGTTCACGCCACTGCAACCCCTCACCCCATTCACAGCCACAAACTCATGTAACAAACAAACTGAACCCTCATGCCTCCATGCACGTAACCCCCCTCACAGACCAATACGCACCTGACCACGTAGCACCCTCCACTCACTTAGCTTCATCACGCCCTCACAACAGCCACGCTTCTCACGCCAAGCCCTCAAACCGAGCAACAAAACCACAACAGCTTACGGAGCCCACCATGTGAATGAACAAACAAACTTATCCAACGTGAACTGTCCTTTATTTACCTAGCCACCGAGAGCAAAACAGTCCCCTACATAACAGCAAAACTGTCGTGAAGCCATCCTGAACACTGCCCCCGACAAAATAACAGCCCAAATCATCCCAAAGTGACCAAAAAATAACCAAGAGAGAGAATGAGAATTTGAGTTAAAAGCAGAGAGAAAACAGCGAGTGAAAATAAAAAGAAAATACAAAAAATGACAAGCGGAAATAACGAGTGAAACGGCAAAAACGGCGAGTTGAAACTGTGAGAATACAGATAAAATGGTAAACTGTAACCGCGGGTGAAAACAGTGAAAACGGCAGAAACAACGAATCCGTTGAAAACGGACAAAACAGTGAAAATGGCGAACTCGGACAAAACAGCGGAAAAAGCGCATCAGTGAGAACAGTGGAATGATAACCCCTTCCGGCACCGCAGAACGCACTCCCAGACAGCGACTAAAAGGTAAGACCTGAGGGCACCCTTTGTTACTTTACTGTTACGGACGCGGCATATTCGGTTGACGTCAGATACGTCTAATCGGGTATGCGAGGTCCTACATTAATAGTGGCCAAGTTACTGGCCCACATGTTTATTTTTGTATTTGTTATGTTATGAAAACTCATTTTTGAAGCATGTAAATTTAAATGTAAGATTTATTTTTATGAATGTGAATTAGGTTGAATTATCATTGTACATGTATGTTAAGTAGTTTTGATTAATATTGCACAAATCACAAACATTACAAGATGACATAAAGTAAGAGACCATTCTGAACCCAAAGGTTTGAGGTCTTCTCTTGCGAGGGGTGAGTGCGGCCTTAAATCTCATTTTCCCGGCTCACACCGGGTGGCGACTCCATGTTATTTTGTACTTCTCACCTAGGCCGCGAGCCTAGAACAGCGTCGCCGATTTCCTGTGTCCTACAGTCTGGCGACTCCACTGGGGATATATAGAATCGGCTCCGAAATGATATCTTGTAATGTTTGTGATTTGTGTTTTAATTAATCATGACTACTGTGTTTGTGCTCGTGTTTTAGACTGTTGTCATCTGGGTTTATGCTTGTGTTTTGGACTGTTATCATTTGGATTTATTTGGACTCTTTGTTAAAAGATATGAACTCGTTGTCGTTTAAACCGGGACTAGTTAATGTCCTTTTTGACAATTAGGCCAGAATTTCTGAAATGACGGTGGGCCAGTTTGTGTTTGGGCCGTTTATCATTTGAAGTTATTTAGACATGTTATCGCAAAAATGCAAACCTGTTAGGTCTTTTCAACTGGAACAAGTTTGCACCGCGCAATAATGTGATTAAATACTTTAAAATGATAACGTGCCAATTAGTGCGAATTCTTTTATGAGCTTATTATTTCTATACATCATATGTCATGCATACATGCATCATGTTAACCCTTTTGTCTTAGAAGCCATAATAGACTCTCGTAGGGTTGGGAAAGAAGGAAAATTTGTCAAGGGATCATCAACCAACATGATCAAGTCAGTCAACGAGGGATCCCGCCTAGATCGATTGGAAGCCAAGCCAGGACGAAAGGATCATTGGAGAACCTTCAAAGATCAAGACTATCCCCTCAGAGATTGCCCCTATCAGAAACAGACAATTCTACAACTTGGGTAAACCTTTGTCAAAGATGTTTGAAAAGTTGAAGATGCAAGAAGAATGAGAGTTAAAGGAAGAATGGTTGAAGCCATACTTGTTCTACCTCAGAAGTCTGGCACAGACTATCCCTGATTACAAATTTCAGCACATGCCGAAGAAAATCATATGACTGATGCATTGGCGACACTAACCGCGACTTGGGAAAATCCAAAGAAATTGGTGATGAGACCACTTATGCTGACAACTGCAAGCAAACCAGTGTATGAGACAGAAAGGATATTGGATATGGAATTCGATGACGGGAAGCCTTGGTATCATAATATTCAGAGGTATCTGGAACACGGAGAATTCTCAGAAAAAGTCAGCAGAAAAGACAGAAGATTGAGAAACAAGGCATTGAGATTACCAGATTTGGGAGTTCACCGAGTTGGTCGACGTAAGCATATTGAAGTTGCACATTGCTGGAATAAAGAAGTGATCAGTCACTAAGGAAATTGGCAGAAGGCCTAACCCAACGGGATAGGGAATTCATCCATGCATACACATAACTTGCATTCTTGTTTTGTATGTTGTTTTTACAGATTTCAAACAGAGAACCCACAGGGGGCGGCCAAAGACACATAGCGCCAACGAGCACATGAGGATCTAACCCATCAAGAACAGGGAGGACCTCTACACTTGCATACGTACACATCACATGCACGTGTTTTATTCTGTTGTTTTGTTTGTGTTTGCAGGTTTCAAAGAAAAAAAAGGGGGAAAACGACAAAGATCAAAAGGTGGCACAAGCACCGAGGACGACATTGAAGCCACCTTGACAGATGGATTTCGGTCATGTCTGGCTGAAGACGATGAATTTAGTGCTAACATGGAGGTAAAAGGAAAGACGAAGCATGTTAACAGAATGAATGGTGCTTGGCAATCACAAAGATGGGAGCTAATTCATTAGTGGTGGCAGAGTAAAAGAAGAAATCCTGAAACGCATCCTAATGAACTTATGCCAAGCAAGAGGCGTATTGAGTACACAATTCCTTTGCTTTAATTATTGCTTTGATTTGCCTTCTTTTGTTGTTTTCTGTTATTTTCGTGGACATGATCCACAACTTTTGACCTTTTAGGACTTCCTTTGTGATTTTCTGTTATTTTCGTGGAAAGAATCCATAACTTTTTGACATCTCACGATTTCTCTCGTTGTTTTCGCAGACAGGATCCAGTAACCTTTTTGACTTATGACGACTCCTTTTGTGGTTTAGCTAACCATCATTATCGCAATTATTGTTCACCTCTTTTGCAGGTCCTATAAATTCAGCTCTGCATTGCTCTCCTCAACACGATCAGACATATATCCAAAGTAAAAAAAAAATGGAAGCAACCTCACAGCAACGATTCAAGAAAATTTGTGTCTTCTGTGGATCTAACCCTGGTAACAGACCTGAATTCTTGGAAGCTGCTAGAGAATTGGGACAAGTGATGGCCGCTAAAAATATGAATTTAATTTACGGAGGTGGAAGTATTGGGATGATGGGAGAAATCTCAAAAGCCGTTCAGGAAGATGGCGGTCACGTCTTGGGAATCATCCCAAGACCTTTGGCAGACGAAAGGTTAATCGGGCCGACAAATGGAGACGAGCGCATTGTGTCAGGTATGTCTGAACAAATTCGTGAAATGATTAATACTGCAGATGCGTTCATTGCATTACCAGGTGGACTTGGTACATTCGAAGAGATATTTACAGTGGCGTCATGGGCACACCTGAACGTTCACCGGAAACCCATCGGGTTGCTTAATATTGAGCACTTCTTCGATTTCCTGTTTGTGTTTCTTGCGGAAGCCAAGAGACATGAATTCGTCACCAAATCTGTTGAAGACATTTTCTTGACTGCAACAAAGGCCGAAGAGTTAATTGACCAGATCCTGGCTTTTGAGCCGAAGCTCGACCCCATCCTCTCCAGATTGGACTGGACTGATAGTGATCGTGGCAAGAAGCGCAAATTGGACATTGATCTGAATCTGTGATGTTCCCTACTGACTAGGTATTCCAGACCTACTTGAAAAGTTTGTGTTTTGCTTTAATTGATGCAAAAAAAAAATGAATGAAAAAAGTGAAAAAAAAAAGAGTGAAAAAAAAAAAGAAAGAAAAAAAATTGAAAAAAAAAGAAGAAGAAAAAAAATGAGTGAGAGAAGTCTTTGATAATTAGACATATGTCATGTGATGACATTGCATGCTGTAGGGAGAAACCCTAGAAACAATAAGTGCGAAACACGCTCTCTTCCGGTATTCTGAATGGATTGATCTGAGTTAGACTCACGAGCACCTAATTACGGGATCCTAGCAGTAGAAGCCTGAGTAGTTACCGAGGTGACTAGTTGAAGAGATGATGTATTAGTGAATGACCGTTTGCCTGGGTGTCCACACTTGTTTACTGATGCTATGATATATGATATGGTTGGAAATAAAGAAAAAAGTCTTTGAAATAAAAAAAAAAAAGAAAAAAGAAAAAATACACCACCTATAACCGATAAGCGTGAAGCTACCCATGGGCGAGTATTAGGACCACCATGAGGAGAAATGCTACCTTAAAGGGTAGGTGTGTCAGAAAAAGAAAAAAAAAAGAGAAAAAAAAAAGAAAAAAAAGAAAAAAAAAATGAAAAGAAAGAGACAAAAGAAAAAGATGAAAACCATATCATGTTGAGTATGCCGAAGTAATCACAGAATGTGATTAAGACATCCAGGTTGGTTAGACCCACTGGTTCGATTCTCTGAAACGAAATCACCAAGTTGGCTTACTTAATGACTAAGCTGCGAAAAAACCTTAGCACACACACACTAAGAGTCTAGTTCGGATCACCCATTAGACAATCGAATTGAGTATATCAAGTACTTTGAAGGTTCTCTGGTTTCGACACGGAGCATTCGTTGAGGGCAAAAATATGTCTAGCTATCAAGATTATCTCGTGAGAGGTAATACAATGTGTGAAATAGAATATCATGTTAGCTTGGGGGCGAGGCCCATATAAGCATTAGTCGAGGGCCGAGGCCCATTTCAGTTTCAGTTTTGGGGATGAGTCCCAGGGCCGAGGCCCATATCAGCATCAGGTTGGGGGCGAGACCCTACATCATCAGTGCGAGGGCGAGGCCCATATCACATTGGGGCGAGACCCCGCATCAGTTCAGTATCAGTTTCTGTCGGGTATGGCATTATGAGGGCGAGGCCCACATCAGTTCAGTATCGGTTCTGCCGGGTATGGCATTATGAGGGCGAGGCCCACGTCAGTTCAGATCAGTATCTGCCGGGTAAGGCATTTTGGGAGCGAGACCCACATCATTATTAGTCTTTGCCGAGTATGACACTCTCATGGTTGAGGCCCACATCATTATCAACAATTCAGGGATGAGTCACAAGGCCGAGGCCTACACCACATCTGTTACAATATCAGTTTTTTGGACGATTCCCAGGGTCGAGGCCCACATCAGCATCAGTATCAGTTTCGGGGATGAGTCTCAGGGCCAAGGCCCACATCAGCTTCAGCATCAGTTTTCAGAGATGAGTCACAGGGCCGAGGCCCACATCTGTTTTAGTATCAGTTTTTGGGACGAGTCCCAGGGTCGAGGCCCACATCGGCATCAGTATCAGCTTCGGGGATGAGTCCCAAGGCCGAGGCCTGCAGCATCATCAGTATCAGTTTGGGGCGAGGCCCACATCAGTTTCAGTCCTAGGGCCGAGGCCCATATCAGCATCAGCCGGGGGCGAGGCCCACATCAGATCAGCCGAGGGCCGAGGCCCATTTCAGTTTCAGTTTGGGGATGAGTCCCAAGGTTGAGGCCCACGTCAGAATCAGTTTTGGGGATGAGTCCTAGGGCGAGGCCCACATTAGTATCAGTTTGGGGGCGAGTCCCACATCAGTATCAGTTCAGGGTTGAGGCCCACACATCATCAATGTTGGTTTTTGGGATGCGTCCCAGGGTCGAGGCCCACATCAGTATCAGTTTCGAGGATGAGTCCGATGGTTGAGGCCCACACATCATCAGAAAGCCGAGAATGGTATCCGAGAATGGAACAAGGTTCAAGAATGGCAATCTGAGAATGGAACTTCGAGAATGGACCACATCACAGTAACGGTTCGGGAATGGACCACCATTATCATCAGTTTTTGGGATGCGTCACAGGGTCAAGAACCCCCCACATCATCATCAGTCTGCCAGGTACGACACTCTGGGTATGGAGGTATCAGATCAGTTCAGCCAGGTGAGGCACTCCAGGTATGGGGACATCAGATTATTCTGCCGGGTACGGCATTCTGAGGGCGAGGCCCACATCAGATCAATTCAGCCAGGTACGACAGTCCGGGTATGGAGTTATCAGTTCAGCTAGGTACGGCACCGGGTATGGAGATATCAGTTCAGCCAGGTACGGCACTCCGGGTATGGAGATATCAGTTCAGCCAGGTACGGCACTCCGGGTATGGAGACATCAGGTTGTTCAGCCAGGTACGGCACTCCGGGTATGGAGATATCACATCAGTTCAGCCAGGTACGGCATGTGGACTATTCAGACATTTGTGGCTCTCTAGGTACGGAGACGTCACTGCGACACCCTAGGTACGGGGTTAGCACTCAGACATTTGTGGCACTCTAGGTACGGAGGCGTCACTGCGACACCCTAGGTACGGGGTTAGCACTCAGAAATTCGTGGCTCTCTAGGTTCGGAGACGTCACCGCGACACCCTAGGTACGGGGTTAGCATTCAGACATTTGTGGCTCTCTAGGTACGGAGACGTCACGCGACACCCTAGGTACGAGGTTAGCATTCAGACATTTGTGGCTCTCTAGGTACGGAGACGTCACTGCGACACCCTAGGTACGGGGTTAGCATTCTGACCACAGCGACGCCCTAGGTACGGGGTTAGCACGCCAGGTACGGCATGTGGACTATTCAGACATTTGTGGCTCTCTAGGTACGGAGACGTCACTGCGACACCCTAGGTACGGGGTTAGCATTCAGACCCAGCGACGCCCTAGGTACGGGGTTTAGCACACCAGGTACGGCATGTGGACTATTCAGACATTTGTGGCTCTCTAGGTACAGAGACGTCACTGCGACACCCTAGGTACGGGGTTAGCATTCAGACCACAGCGACGCCCTAGGTACGGGGTTAGCACGCCAGGTACGGCATGTGGACTATTCAGACATTTGTGGCACTCTAGGTACGGAGGCGTCACTGCGACACCCTAGGTACGGGGTTAGCATCCAGACAACCAACATCATCACTGCGGCACTCTAGGTATGAGACGTAACCGCGACACCCTAGGTACGGGGTTTAGCACGCCGGGAATGGCATTATGACATTATGGACTACGCGACACCCTAGTTACGGGGTTTAGCATGCCGAGAATGGCACTGTGGACTACCGCGACACCCTAGGTACGGGGTTTTTTAGCACGCCGTGAATGGCATTATGACATTGTGGACTACCGCGACAACCCTAGACGGGGTTTAGCACGCCGAGAATGGCACTGTGGACTACCGCGACACCCTAGGTATGGGGTTTAGCACGCGGGAATGGCATTATGACATTATGGACTACCGCGACACCCTAGGTACGGGGTTTAGCACGCCGAGAATGGCACGGTGGACTAGACACCGGACACCACAACACACAGAACACACTAGACACCAGACTAGTACGGGGTTTAGCACCCTAGAATGACATCTGTGGACTACCGCGACACCCTAGGTACGGGGTTTAGCACGCCGAGATGGCACATTATCAATTTGGTTCGGAGTAGCAGGCAAACCAGGTGGCAGCTGGCTAGCCAGGTAAGTAAAGATGCATTGCACGATCTTTGATAGGATTGTCACTGACACACACTGAACAAATCCCTTCAAAGTGGGGGCGACTGTAGGCATTACATTTTTGCATACTAGCCCAATGATGAGCCTCGTACGGAGGCAGTCTCTTTTAAGTCGCGGGAGTCGCGGGAAGCGGACACCAAAAGACTAAGTCAAGAATTGACTTTTTGATGGATTTTATTCGCTCGTTTTGCTTCGGGTTCGTCGTCGCCTTTTTCCATTTCAAAATTATCCTTCGCTCGGAACCTTTATCCTCACTTTTTTCACACATTTTCTCTCTCTAACTTTCCATGCAAAATTAAAATCTACCAACCAATTAAAATAATTTGAATTAAATTAAATCATTAAAAATTATCAACCAATTAAACAAATTCAAAGAAAATCAAACAATTAAAAAATACAAACCAATTTAATAACAATTTTCAGAAAACCAAAATCAAAGAAACTACCCCACACACGCCTATTTCCATCAACCAAACCAAACACAAAAGCCAAACTCCTCACAAAACAACAAATCTCCTTTTCCTCCAAATTCAACAAATCCCTTCAATCACCGAAAGTTCTTTTGGTTTTTTTGCCTCAATCATCCCCATCACCTCACCGCTTCAGCCCCTTCACACGTAACCAGTCACATCCTTTCTCCACTCAGCAACTCCACTAACTTTTCATGCCCAGCACCTTCACTTTGCTCACCAATTCATGTACCAAGACAGTCAGTAAGCCACCTTCAGCAGCCCATCTCCACGCATATTGCCAGTACAACAGCAGCCCTTGCCCTTCATGCAATAACCTTTGATCACACTCAATTCACTGGCCAGCCCTCAACGCCACTTGCTCTCCCAGCCCTCACTCTCGACCACAGCTCCCACCTCAGCCCTCTCTAAACTCAAAGTTTCACGTGAACCCTTCATAACTCAGCAACCCTCTCAGCAGCAGACTACCCTGCCTACTTCACGCACAAAGCTCTTCCAGCAGCCCATGTAGCTCACGCAAAAAGCCTTCCAGCAGCCCCTGCAGCTCATGAACAAAGCCCTTGCCTCACGCCACAGCCGCACAAGCATACCCATAAACACACAGCAGCTCCATGACCTAGTGGATCCACGCACAGCCACATAGCCTTCATCAAACTCCTTCACACAGCCACTCACGCCTAAGCCCTTCACTGAACCTTCACGCTCAACTCTCCATACACACAAACCTCACCCTAGCAAGCATCAACGTATCAGCCTCACACCTCAGCAGTCCACTCGCAACCCACACAGCCCCTCAGCTCACTCACGCAAGCTGCATGAATAAACCCTAGAGCCCACGTGAAGACACAACTTCCCTCTCATTACCCTCACGCCATCAGCCTCACATCCACCCACCCCAAAACCAGCCTTGTTCACGCCACTGCAACCCCTCACCCCATTCACAGCCACAAACTCATGTAACAAACAAACTGAACCCTCATGCCTCCATGCACGTAACCCCCCTCACAGACCAATACGCACCTGACCACGTAGCACCCTCCACTCACTTAGCTTCATCACGCCCTCACAACAGCCACGCTTCTCACGCCAAGCCCTCAAACCGAGCAACAAAACCACAACACAGCTTACGGAGCCCACCATGTGAATGAACAAACAAACTTATCCAACGTGAACTGTCCTTTATTTACCTAGCCACCGAGAGCAAAACAGTCCCCTACATAACAGCAAAACTGTCGTGAAGCCATCCTGAACACTGCCCCCGACAAAATAACAGCCCAAATCATCCCAAAGTGACCAAAAAATAACCAAGAGAGAATGAGAATTTGAGTTAAAAGCAGAGAGAAAACAGCGAGTGAAAATAAAAAGAAAATACAAAAAAATGACAAGCGGAAATAACGAGTGAAACGGCAAAAACGGCGAGTTGAAACTGTGAGAATACAGATAAAATGGTAAACTGTAACCGCGGGTGAAAACAGTGAAAACGGCAAACACGAATCCGTTGAAAACGGACAAAACAGTGAAAATGGCGAACTCGGACAAAAAACAGCGGAAAAAGCGCATCAGTGAGAACAGTGGAATGATAACCCCTTCCGGCACCGCAGAACGCACTCCCAGACAGCGACTAAAAGGTAAGACCTGAGGGCACCCTTTGTTACTTTACTGTTACGGACGCGGCATATTCGGTTGACGTCAGATACGTCTAATCGGGTATGCGAGGTCCTACATTAATAGTGGCCAAGTTACTGGCCCACATGTTTATTTTTGTATTTGTTATGTTATGAAAACTCATTTTGAAGCATGTAAATTTAAATGTAAGATTTATTTTTATGAATGTGAATTAGGTTGAATTATCATTGTACATGTATGTTAAGTAGTTTTGATTAATATTGCACAAATCACAAACATTACAAGATGACATAAAGTAAGAGACCATTCCGAACCCAAGGTTTGAGGTCTTCTCTTGCGAGGGGTGAGTGCGGCCTTAAATCTCATTTTCCCGGCTCACACCGGGTGGCGACTCCATGTTATTTCGTACTTCTCAACTAGACCGCGAGCCTAGAACAGCGTCGCCGATTTCCTATTGTCTACACTAATCATCGGGACTTATATGCAAAAAAAGGCAGTGCCTACAGTTGCCCTCACTTTAATGGACTTGGGTGTGTGTGACAATGACAATCCTATCGAAGTTATGCAGTGCATTTTCACTTACCTGGCTTGCAATTGCCGCTTGACTTGCCTGTTGCTTCGAACTGAGTTGATCTGGTGGTGAGGTGCTACGACCCGTGAGGTTCATCCCTGCAAGATACTGCGATCTCTATGATCACTACCGAACTAAACTGATATAGTGGCGAGGGGCTTCGTGTTGGGTTTTCTAGGTCAAACCAAGATCAAATTAAGCAATGAAACAAGTGAATACAACAAAGTAAGAATGCAGAAAATACTCACTTTGATCGGATTATGGATGCGTTGAACACAAAAAATTTCTTCTTGAAGTTTCGGCTAAGCCCTTATGTTGTTTTCCAAGCTCATCTTTGAATTTGATCTCCAAGCTCCAAGCTTTGAGTGATGAGATTCCAAGCTCATGGGAAAGGTTTCCCTAACACCTTTGAATGACTCATTATGTGTGCCAGCACTTAGAAAATTTTTGCAACAAAAAATCTTATTCTTCTTCCTTCTAGTTTCGACCAAAAGAAAGAAAATGGAGAGAGTGATTTTTGTTCCCAAACCCGTGAATGGGAGAGAGTAGAAAAGAGATGTGTTGTATGTGTTTTTTTTTTTTGTTATTTGATTTCAAAAATCAAATACCATTTACCAATTTTCCAAAAGTTGGTACAAGTCAATGTCACATCAATTTTAATAATGCTTATGTAAGAAACAAGCAACCATCAAATCCCATCTACTTCTATCAACAAAAAGTTGATAAAGTTGACTAGGTGATGTGACATGTGGGCCCCCTTGATTCGAAATCCGAGTGGGCCCGCAACACATCACGGGCTCGGGTTCGCTAATTCCGAATAATGAATTTTCCGTTGCGACGTAATTAAATCAAATTTAATTAAATAATTATGCCTAGAAAAATTACTATTCATGTTGCTAGCGAATTAATTCTAAAATAATTCGTTCGCCCGAATTAAAATCTAATTTTAATTCCGCGTCGAAATCTAATTTCGTTTAATATATCAAATATATTATTTTATCGATTAAATCCAAATTAATCGTTAACTCTCTTTAAATAGTATTTTATCCCAGATAAAATATCTCCGTAATTAATCCTAGATTAATTTTCTCTCTTATAATTAATCACAGATTAATTATGTGCGAGTCATACGTCATCGATGAATCTTCGGGAAGCGACCCATGAGAGCCCTGGATATGCTGGCAGTAAATCCGGTCGTTAGACTATCAGAACACGTACGTACCTCGTACTACATTTTTACCGATTTACAAGACATGGTTGGCTTCTAGGAAAACATCGTGCCTACCCAATTCTCCAAAAATATTCTTAAAGGAATATATAATCTATGTCAGGCGTAGTATACATAGTATTGCGTATTGCGATCCAGTATCGGATGTCACATGCAAGACCTGGGGCTGGAATTATGTCTGCCCCGTACGAAGCACATATCGGATCTCTGGTAACTAGTCTCCATAATCGGATAAACATGACCTAGTCATATTATCCCGATAGCCGCAGCATACAAGAGTACCAGTTTGTATCCTACGTGACCATCATCTCCATATGACTGAAATGATAATTCCATCTTGACATCACACCCAATACACTACGATTCTCAATATACCCAGAAGAGGCATACACAGAACCTGTTAAAGCCCTGGACGACCAAATTCAAAGTATATTGATTGTCGCAAGTATTAGCGATGCAAGTCTCAGGTTATGACCAAATACACATACCCTGATTCAGACTCCCATAGACACATAGTCATACTACCAATGGAATTCCGATGGGTCTATCCAAAGCGAAGTTGTTTCCGTACCATCGGTAAACACAACCTCTTATCACACTTGCATAAGTATCCAATACTTAAATATATGAGAACTATATCGTTATGCTCCCACAATGCGCACAAGTGCAATACTAGTCTATTCCGCATTATCGATGTCCAATCTCGATAATACTACGACTAGGGATATTTTAATGATTAAACCTTAGTGGATTAATACTGTCTCATATCTTATTAATTCGGAACTAATCATATGGACTTTTATCATTTATTTATCCCGGTAATCCAATTACAAATGATAAAAGAGCAATTTCCTTTGTCATATAGTTAATTTGTACAACAACACCATGTTCTGTACAAATAGTGATGCTATGGGTCATAATTGTCCAAAAATCTCCCACTTGGCCTATTGCCAATCACTCAAGTGTCCTTCACCTGAACTATGTACGGGTCACTCAAACTTCTGCTGAGAAACAGCTTTCGTCAGCGGATTTGCAAGGTTATCATCTGATGCGATTTTTTCGATCATCACATCGCCACGATGTATGATCTGACGAATCAGATGAAATAATTGAAGTATATATTTGGATCGTTGATGAGACCATTAATTCTTTAGCTTGTGCTGTAGCATAGCTCAGCCACTAAGAGAACTACACCTAATCTAATTAGGATTATTATAGATCTCAATCGCTTCTATTGCTGCCTCAACTGCAGCAATATTCCACTTTTATTGTTTATTCGGCAACAGTATCTTGCTTGGAATATTTCCAGCTCACTGTTCCGTTATTCAAACTATACAGTACCCTTATTACGACTTATAGTCATTTTTATCGGTTTGGAAACTTGCAGCGGTGAACCCAGTCACTTCAAGTTCTCCTTCTCCATAGCATAAGAAAGCATCCTTAGTTCATCTAAGATACTTAAGGATGTTCTTAACATCAATCCAATGACTATCACTTGGATTGGCCCGATTGTGACTCCATATGCTCAAAGCATATGAGACACCAGGTCACGTATATCTTTCCATGTACGAGTTCCCGGAGAGTGCCAACAACTTTTAGATCTATCCCAGTAGATCCTTATTCCTATAATAAAGGTTGTCTCTCCCAAGTAATCTATGGAGAATTTTCATAAAAGCCAAGTTTTCACCGATTGTATTATGGGAATGTCATTTCCAAGAAATGATATATCATCATTATTTAGGACAATCATTGTCAGTGCGCTCTCACTAACCTTCTTATATACACAAGAATCATTTTCGTTTTGAATTAAATCAAATACCATTATGATTACATCAAAACGCTGGTTCCGAAGAACAATGCTTGTTTCAATCCATAAATGGATCGATTTAACTTGCAAACCTTGTTTGTATGTTTTGATACGACAAAACCGTCAGGATGTTGTAAATATCCTCCAAAAGGTTTCCGTTTAAGGAAAGAGATTTTGACGTTCAGCTGCCACATTTCATAAATGCAACATGTAGCATTAGCAAGCATTATCCAAATGGATTTAATCATGGCAACGAGTAAAAGGTTTCGTCGTAATCGAAACAATGTTGATAACGATACCTTTTCGCTATAAGCCTAGCTTTGTACGTTGGTATGTTGCCATCCATGTATGTCTTCCTTGAAGACTTATATAGTACCAATTGGCACAATGTCTTCCGGTACAACAACCAGTGTCCAAACTTGGTTGGTATACATGGATTCCATTTTGGATTTCATGACACTTTGCCATGAATAGGGAGTCGATACCTTGTATCACTACCTCATATGTAGCCAGTTCGTGTTCCTCTATAAGATTGACATCTTTACGAGGAGAGATCAAAAACCCATACCTCCCAGGTTATTTTCTGACTCTATCTGACTTACGTCGTTCTTGTGTATTTGAAGATTGTGATATTGTTTCATCCCTGATGAACTGTTTGTGTTCCATGAGGACTTGGTTCCTAGAACAGTATTACTCTGATTTTCATCGAGTTTTACTTTCTTCCCACTTACCACTGCATATAGGTATTCCATTTAGGAAAACCGCATGGAGAGCACTCTTGTGAGTTCTATAAGTACTATATTTTGGTTACCCTTGGATAACCTACAAATTAGGCACTTATCCGATTTGGGTTCTAGTTTTGTATCATCCAAACATATGCCCAACATTCCCAAATCTTCAGGAATGAGAAAACCGTGTTTCTTTTCTGTTTATATCTAATATGAAGTCTGTCTAACAGATTTTCATGGAACCTTATTCAAAATAAGTTTTGCACTGATTAATGTGTATCCCCAGAAGGAAAATGGTAGCTCAGAGCGACTCATATTAACCTTACTATGTCCAACAAAGTTCGGTTTTCCTCTGTTCGGACACACCGTCAAAATGAGGTGTTCCGGAAGAGTCTACATTGAAAGAATACTACTCTTTCAAGTAATTGAGAAACTTATTGCTTAAGTATTTTCATCACGGTCCAATCGTGATGTTTTAATACTTTAGCCACCCATCTGTCTTTCTACTTCGTGTCGAAACTCTTTGAATTTATTAAAAGTTTCTGATGATTCGTGTTTCAAAAGAAACGCATAACCATAACGCGATGCCACATCCGTAAAGGTTACAAAGTGTTCATATCCACCTCTAGCCTAGCTAGATATGGGCCCACTTACGTCACTATGAACGAGGGCTAACAGATCTGTGGCACTTTTACTTTTACCAAGTAAAAGGTGTTTTAGGCACTTTGCCTAATAAACTAGATTCGTAGACATTATTTGAATAGTATCAAATCTGTCATAGTACCCACTCTTCGAAAGTGTGGATATACGAGTCTTGTTAATGTGTCCCAAACAACAATGCCACAAATAAGTCTCATCTGATTAATTCAGTTTGAGCTATTTGTTTGTCATGTCATACGTTTGAGATTTATTTATATTCAAAATATAAATAATGTTATTCACATCTAATGTGTTTATCTCAATATCATCTTTATAAAATAAAACACTTAGTGTTCTAGAATATAAAGGTATACCCGCAACGGGTTAAACTTAGATATAGAGATAATGTTTCTAGTCAAACTAGGTAAATTATAACAGTTTCCTAATTTAGGTACATACCCAAAGGGTAGTTCCTAAACTTAGGTTTCTACGGGTTAAAACAGCGACTCTCGTCCCGTTTCTGACTCGTAGTTCGATCTCAATTGAAGTCATTATCCTGCTAATCAGCAGATTCCACACATCAGTACATATCTATGTACCATATTCTAGTATCAAAATCCAATTTGAAACTAATAGTGAACATGTTTTTGACAAATATACTTGAAGCTGGAGCCTTGCCCATTTTAAATTCCTTCATGTCTGCCTTGTCCATACGGCAGTCACACATCCAGTGACCCCGTTTGCCACAGTTTAGGCAGACATCTTGGGATATGTCATTTGTCTTCCTAGAAGCTGTGATAATTTTGCCCTTGCCCCTTTTAGAAGCTCTGAATCTGCCTCCTTGAGCATAGCCATCAACTCTCCAAGAGTTTACTCTTGGTTCATTATGAACCTGCCCCAGCTTTCGGGTAGAGACTATAAGATCAAATCTTTGGTAGTCTCGACCACGTAGGTAATGCCCAGCTAACCTAGCTGATCGATGTCAGCAATCATCTGCGACACCTAGTGCTCGACAGATGTACCCTCTGACATACGCGAGCGAAAGAGCTTCTTTTGCAATTTGTACTTATAAGATCTAAGAATATATCTATGAAGATCCTTTAATTTCAACATCATGGTATAAGGATCTAATCATTAATTCTGACGACAAAATTAAAGAGTCATTGTGGTAAGCATAAATGATTGAGCACTAAAGTTATCATCACCATGAGTCTTCCAAAACTCATGCTCCACTTATTTGCTCAAACTCCGGGCTTAGGCCCGAGACGTCACTCTATCAAATAGAATAACTTCTCAGTTCCCAAAACTCATGCTCTACTTATTTGCTCAACTCCGAGCTTAGGCCCGAGATGTCACTCTATCAAATAGAATAACTTCTCAGTTCCCAGGACTATCCTGAGGTTTTATTCCCAATCTGAAAATTGGAGCCGTTTAAAGAAATTTTCTTCTAGGATTATGTTTTAAACGCTAATCTTTCAGTTACCTTGATTCCAATCAACTATCCAATCAACGATTTCGGGTACTATTGATATAAATGATTACTATAGTCTAACTATATAATCAACTATAATTTGATTGGTTAGATTCAAATATATTGATTACTATAATCAAATTATACAATCAACTATAAATTGAAGTAGTTTGAATACAGTCCAACTGTTTAATTAAAAAAAAATTAAATATTAGTCCAACTAATATATTAATGTAATGACGAAAAATTGAAATGAGCGCGTATTGGCAAGTATATAAACGAAATTGCAAATTTAATACTTGCCTCCCACTATTTTTCGGCGAGCCTCTAACCCTCTGTTGAGTACTCGGGAAACCTAGTTTCCTAGTGGGCTAGGATTCCGTTAAATAACACACAACCTTGACTTTGGCCAAACAAGGTATGATATTAACTAGGTAGATCTCTAAGATCAATTGGATCTCATCCAATTCCTAGATCCAGTAGGTGGACATCCAAGTCCGAAACATATATCTAAATATGCCAATATATCCAATATATTCCCTAACCTTTTTCCTCTGAATCACTAAACTCTTGGCTTTGGCACAACAAGCTTAATGATTCCAGTTAAGCGGGACCCATTGACCTTGGAAAGTTTCATAATCGATGTCGATGGACAAGAAGTGATATTGACTTTGGCCAACAAATCACAATTTGGACAAGACATGCGATATGGAACAAAGCCTTCATGATTCAAACACATCCGTGATGGACAAGGTCTTGACTTTGGAAAACAAACCAGTGTCAATCTTGGATCTTGAGAATGAATCACTCAATGGAAGGAAAACACTTAAATTATTGAGGGTTTTTCGCGTATTGGCAACCAATTAATTATCTTTGATAAGGTCTCATCATACACCCTTAAACATGCATTCTAAAAGCATAATAAGGCGTGATAAATAAATTAATAATGATATGCGGATGGATATTTCACAAATTGTTCCTAGAACAAATCTCTCCATTTCCTCTCCCTGGCTAGCACAATTCTAACTTCTACCCAATTACATAACACTTCTAAAGAAACCTCATTTACATTGAGGGGAATAAGTGAGAAGAGAAATACAAAGAGTCAAGAGGTAATAGGCTGGACAAGCAGGTCCATTTAATAAATTCTAAATTTATTACAACAATTTCCAAAATTGCCCTCACCATCTAATATCCATCTGATATACATTATTCAAACATCATATCCATGTATTCACACAAAACATGTTATCAATCAATCTAGTCCAATTAATTAATCTTTGATTAATGATCATCCAATGTTCAAACAACGATTTGATTTGTGCGAGTCCAACTCGTTTAAGAAGAAGTACTCAAAGTACAAATTCTTGAATTATATTAAACTACAATATTAAATCCAATTTAATTTTTATTCAATTTAATTCTTTATTTAATTCCAAATTAAATAATTACACTTTATTAATGAGCCTTTGCGACTTAGATTCGAAATCTAATCTTAATGGGTCTCAAAGCCGAATTAACATACAATGTCAATTTAATTTGAGTCCAATGGGCTTTCAATTAATTTATAAGGCATGGACTTTGGCAACCAAAGCCCAATAAGGAATCACCCTTTGACAAAAAAATCAATTTAGGCCCATTAGGCCCAATTAAATCTTTAAAGGCCCATTTAATCATATTTGGACTTTATGGAAATGGTTTTAGGCCCAATTCGATCCAGACAATTAACCTAAACCAAACTTGGCCCAACCAAGCCCATTAAGCCCAAATACAACATTTTTAGCCCAATTCCAAATTTAGCCAAACTAATTAAATTCCAATATTCCAAATATCATAATTTATCAATTAAAGTGTATTAGCCATAATTAATTATTTAAATCAACATTTCCAAAGTACCAATTTACATAATTAATCATGCTCTAATTAACCAACTTATGTCCAACACAAATTGAAGCAAAATCAATCCCAACATGCTTCCTAAGCTCACGGCAATTAGGGACTTTTTATATCAATTTTGATTTCAATCCAATTAAATCACAAACTAATATATCCCATGTATTTTAAACACATCCAATCGTCTAAAATTCAAAAATCACCAAGAGCTAGGGTTCTATACCATTCGGCCAAGGCACCAAATTTGGGGAAAATTAATCCAATTAATTTTTCTTCAAATTGATCATGCACAACTCAAAGTTAACATATTATAAGCATACTCAAACAAATAATTTGCCTAAAACATGCTCAAATCAAAAATACCCAAATTAAAGTTAAGAACTCTAAATTCAATTTCATGCTTAATAACCACTCTGATACCATTGTTGGGTTTTCTTGGTCAAACCAAGATCAAATTAAGCAATGAAACATGTGAATACAACAAAGTAAGAATGCAGAAAATACTCACTTTGATCGGATTATGGATGCTTTGAACACAAAAAATTTCTTCTTGAAGTTCGGGCTTGGCTCCAAGCTCCTATTTGAATTTGATTTCCAAGCTCCAAACTTTGAGTGATGAGATTCCAAGCTCATGGGAAAGGTTTCCCTAACACCTTTGAATGACTCCTTGTGTGTGCTAGCACTTAGAAAATTTTTTGCAACAAAAAATTCTTCTTCTTCCTTCTAGTTTCGGCCAAAAGAAAGAAAATGGAGAGAGTGATTTTGTTTCCAAAACTGTTAATGGGAGAGAGTGCAAGAGATGTGTTGTATGTGTTTTTTTTTGTTATTTGATTTCAAAAATCAAATACCAGTTACCAATTTTCAAAAGTTTGTACAAGTCAATATCACATCAATTTTAATAAGCTTGTGTAAGAAACAGCAACCATCAATCCCATATACTTCTATCAACAAAAAGTTGATAAAGTTGACTATGTGATGTGACATATGGGCCCCACTTGATTCAAAATTCGAGTGGGCCCGCAACACATCTCGGGCTCGGGTTCGCTAATTCTGAATTAACGAATTTTCCGTTGCGACGTAATTAAATCAAATTAATAAATAATTATGCCTAGCAAAATTACTATTCACGTCGCTAGCGAATTAATTCTAAACTAATTCGTCGCCCGAATTAAAATCTAATTTTAATTCCGCGTCGAAATCTAATTTCGTTTAATATATCGAATATATTTTTTTTCGATTAATTCCAAATTAATCGTTCTCTCTTTTTAAATAGTATTTTATCCCAGATAAAATATCTCTGTAATTAATCCTAGATTAATTTTCTCTCTCTTATAATTAATCCCAGATTAATTATGTGCGAGTCATATGTCATCGGTGAATCTTCGGGAAGTGACCCATGAGATCCCTGGATTAATTTTCTCTCTCTTATAAACATGACCTAGTCATATTATCCCGATAGCTGCAGCATACAAGAGTACCAGTTCCTTATCCTACGTGACCGTCATCTCCATATGACTGAAGTGATACTTCCATTTTGACATCAAACCCAATACACTACGATTCTCAATATACCCAGAAGAGGCGTACACAGTACTTGTTAAAGCCCTGGACGACCAAAACCAAAGTATATTGATTGTCGCAAGTATTAGCGATGCAAGTCTCAGGTTAAGACCAAATACACCTACCCTGATTCGGACTCCCATAGACACATAGTCATAGTACCAATGGAATTATGAGGGGTCTATCCAGAGCGAAGCTGTTTCCGTACCATCGGTAAACACAACCCCTATCACACTTGCATAAGTATCTAATACTTAAATATATGAGAACTATGTCGTTATGCTCCCATAACGCGCACAAGTGTAATACTAGTCTATTCCGTATTATCGATGTCCAATCTCGATAATACTACGACTAGGGATATTTTAATGATTAAACCTTAGTGGATTAATATTGTCTCATATCTTATTAATCGGAACTAATCATATGGACTTTTATCATTTATTTATCCCAGTAATCCAATTACAAATGATAAAAGAGCAATTTCATTTGTCATTTAGTTAATTTGTACAACAACACCATGTTCTGTTCAAATAGTGATGCTATGGGTCATAATTGTCCAATACTTCGACCCTTGGGCTTTGTTCCTGAACCATCGAGTGTGGGCTTTGTTCCTGAACTGTGCTGATAAGTTGTGGGCCTCGACCCTGGGATGCATCCCAAAAGCTACTGATGATGTCTGGGCCTTGACCATGGGACACATCCCAAACTGCTGATGATGTGTGAGCCTCGACCCTGAGAGGCATCCCAAAAACTGCTGATGATGTGTGGGCCTCGACCCTGGGACGCATCCCAAGCTGCTGATGATGTGTGGGCCTCGACCCTGGGACGCATCCGAAACTGCTGATGATGTGTGGGCCTCGACCGTGGGACGCATCCTAAACTGCTGATAAGTTGTGGGCCTCGACCCTGGGACGCATCCCAAAAAATGCTGATGATGTGTGGGCCTCGACCCTGGGACGTATCCCAAAAACTACTGATGATGTGTGGGCCTCGACCCTGGGATGCATCCCAAACTACTTATGATGTGTGGGCCTCGACCCTGGGATGCATCCCAAACTGCTACTGATGTGTGGGACTCGACCCTGGGACGCATCCCAAACTACTGATGTGTGGGCCTGGATCCTGGGACGCATCCCAAACTGCTGATGATGTGTGGGCCTCGACCCTAGGACACATCCCAAACTGCTGATGTGTGGGCCTCGACCCTGAGACGCATCCCAAACTGCTGATGTATGGGCCTCGACCCTATGACGCATCCCAAACTGCTGATGATGTGTGGGCCTCGACCCTAGGACTCATCCCCAAAACTGATATTTATGTGGGCCTCGACCCATGCTCCATCCCCGGAGTGCCATTACGGCATACTGAACCTCATCCCTGAGGCATTGCTGATGTGATGGTTCATTCCCGAACCTTGCTGTATGAGAAAGGGTAGACTGGTCGCGCCCAGTCTCGGTTCATTCTTCTGTTCTTTGCTACTTTCATTAGGTCAATGTAGATCTCCTAATGTGATGTTATATACCCACCTACTATACTACCTCTCACGAGATAATCCCGATAGCTAAACATATTTTCGTCCTCAACGGATGCTTAGCGTCGAAACCAGAGAACCTTCAAAGTACTTGATACAACTCAAATCCGACCATCTAAATAAATTATATGAACTAGACTCCAAGTGTGTGTGTGCCAAGGTTCTTTCGCAGCTTAATCCTTAAGTAAGCCAACTCGATGATTTTATCTCGGAGAATTGGATCAGTGGGTCTAACCAACCGAGATGTCTTGACCATGCTCTGCGATTACTTTCTCGTACTCAATATGATATGGTTTTCTTTCTCTTTCGTCTCTTTTTTTTGTTTTTTTTTTCAACGTACCTACCATTTAAGGTAGCATTTCTCCTCATGGTGGTCCTAATACTCGCCCATGGGTAGCTTCACGCTTATTGGTTATATGTGGTTTATTTTTCCTCTTCAGAGACTTATTCTTCGTTTCCAACCATATCAAATATCTTAACACGAGTAAACCAGAATGGACATATAAGAAAACGGTCATTCACTGATCCATCATCTCTTCAACTAGTCGTCTCGCCGATTACTCAGGCTTCCACCGCTAAGATCCTATAATTAAGTTCCCGCGAGTCTAGTTGAGATCAACCACTCAGAATACCGAATGAGAGCACATCTCGCACTTATCGTTTCTAAGGTTTCACCCTACAACAAACAATTTCATCACCGGACATATGTCTGACCATCAATGACTTCTTTTTTTCGATCGATTGGAATTCTTCCATTCAACTGCTGATAATGTGGGACTCAACCCTGGGATCCTTTCCCGAAACTGACACTGATGTGGGCCTCAACCCTGGGATTCATTTCCGACTGAGACTGATATGGGCCTCAACCATGGGATTCATTTCCGACTGATACTGATGTGGGCCTCAACCCTGGGACTCATCCCCAAAACTGATACTGATATGGGCCTCAACCTTGGGATCCATTCCCAAAACTGATACTGATGTGTTGCTGATTCTAGTTGGCTTACATTTTCCGTTTTCTCCCTCTTTTTGAAGCCTGTAAATACAAAACAGAACAAACACAAAAAAAGAATGCAAGTACGTTACGCGTATGCATGCATGCATGAATGAATTTCCTATTCTGTTGGGTTAGGTCTTCCGCCAGTCCTCCTGGTGACCGCTCAGTCTTCTCTCCCTCAGACAAAATATTTCTTCAATCTATCCACATTGATCGGCTCGGTGAACTCGTTCCCTTCCAATCTGACAGTCTCACAGCTCCATTTCCCATGGCTTTCTGGACTATGTAGGGTCCTTCCCAATTGGGTCTAAACTTTCCTCTCGGGTCTATCGTCGACGGCTTTGACTGCTTGAGTACCATATCACCCTCTCTGATCTTAGTAGGATGCACCTTCTTGTTGAATGCCCGAGCCAACCTCTTATGGTATAACTGCATATGACATAAAGACTTCATTCTCTTTGCATCCAGTAATGCTAACTGTTCAAATCTCCATGAGGCCCATTCTTGTTCAGGTAACTCTGCTTCTGTTAATACCCGCATAGACTGTATCTCAACTTCCACTGGCAGTACTACTTCCATCCCGTAGACCAAATAGTAAGGTGTGGATCATGTTGTTGTTCTCACATAAGTTATGTACCCCCACAGGGCGTATGGTAGTTTGTCAGCCCAATCTTTGTAGTTCTCCGTCGTCTTGGCTAGTATATTCTTTATCTTCTAATTGGCTGCCTCGACTGCCACATTCACTTGTGGTCGGTAAGGTGACAACATATGATGTCATATCTCATACCTCTGTAGCATTGCATTTGTTTCTCCTTGAAACTGGACTCCGTTGTCTGTTACTACATGATGCGGCATCCCATATCAACAAATGATATTCCGGGCTATGAACTTTTCCATCTGCTTTGTTGTGACGTTGAGAAATGACTCGGCTTCCACCCATTTTGAAAAGTAGTCTACTGCCACTACTATGAAGCGATGTCCATTCGATACGTGCGGTGAAATTTCTCCGATCATATCAATTCCCCACGATGAGAAACGCCACGGCTCCGACAGCCCGTGCAACTTTGTGTGAGGCAAATGGTTCAAGTTACCGTGCGCTTGACAATCATGACAATGCTTTACCAGCTTCGCACAGTCAACTTCCATGGTCGACCAGTAGAAACCTTGTCTCACTATCTTACGGGACAAGTTCAATCCGTTCATGTGCGGTCAACATACTCCGGCGTGTACTTCTTTCATTACTTTCTGAGCTGCTTCCTTCCTTAAGCACTTCAGTTGGATGCCATTCGCCTGTCTCTTGTAGAGTTCTCCCTTCAAACCCATATAGTGAGAAACTAACTTCTGAATGGCTATCATGTCCTTTCTGCTTGCTTCTTCCTCAATGTCAATGACAGCCTCCCCCAACTGTTGAAAATCAGTAATCATAGAGGTCATCCTCATCAGCTTGCCATAAATAGAAGGCTTGGTGCCCTTGATAATCATTTTGATCTGATTCTTCTCCGAAGGCGGAGTCTGCATTTTCAAAAGCTAGCTTCTCCAGCGGTCCACATAATCCTTGAAGCTTTCCTCCGGCTTCTGTTTGGTATTCTCCAAGTCGCGAAGCGACAAGTCGATCTCCAAATCCGTGACATATTGATTCAGAAAGGCCTCCGCCAGTTCCCTCCAATCATCTTTGACTTTTCTCTCAAGACCGTGATACCATACCACGGGTGCCCTCTCAAGTGACATCCCGAACATCTTCTGAACCTGACGCTTCGACAAACCCACTAAACTCATCACGGAAACATATTGTCGGAGATGGACCATTGGATCCCTGTTCCAATTGAACTTGGCTATGTCAGACATCTTGAACTGAGCCGGCAGCTGCTCCTCAAAAGTCATCACCTCATAGTCCAGCAAATCTTCATGCTTACCCCTCATCTTGCGGGTAACTAACTCTACCTGATCTCGGAGATTCTGTAATTCAGTCTGAGACCCAGTTATCCTTCCCGCGGCATATTCAACCATGTCATCATCAAAAACAAGGATATCATCACTCAATCTATTTGGAGGGTCCTCACGCCTCTCATTCTCAGAGCCTCCCCCAGCATGGGGCACATCCATATTGGCCACAGCGGTGGTCAAAGCTTGCAACTGCTCGGTAACCTTGGTGAGACTGGTTTCCAGCTGGTCCATACGAGATCCCTCGTTAACTGATTCACTCATGTTCGCTAATGGCCTTTTGATGAGTCTTCCCTCTTCCCTAACCCAACGGGTATCTATGGTGTCTTTTAAAACCGCATGTTAGCATGTATGCGTGCGATGCATGGAATATATAAGTCGACCCATTATCATTTTAAAGCATTCAATCATACTATTGCGAGGTGCAAAGTTGTCCCAATTAAAAAAGGCCCAACATGTTTACACTTTTGCGATAACATGGCTAAACAACTTCAAATGATAAGGGGTCTAAACATAAAGTGGCCCATCGACATTTTAGAAGCTTTTGGCCCAATTGTCATAAGAGGCGAACTCGTCCCAGTTTAAATGGCCCAACAAGTTCACAACTTATGACGAAAGGTCCAACTGAATCCGAATGATGATAGTCCCGAACAGAAGCATAAATGGGTGTTTTCTGTTGGTCCTACAACTACGGTTCACATGCGGGTTTATAGGGGTATAGACAAAGGCTCCCGCTGGCGAAGGATTGCCCACAACTAGGACTCCCCACTCAAGGGTTCGAGCGACCAAGTGAGCGCACCTTTTTTATACGCTAAGGTACGTTCCAACGAGTGATGATACATTATTGACTGTCAAATGGGTTTCTTATTGAAGATTCCCCAGATGGAGGGTGGAAAGACTCTCTTAAATACCCAAGCCTATTAGGCTCTTATCGCCTTGGTGACAGAAATAAACAATAAGTCCTCCAAATTAGTCCATCATGGTAAGCTTCGGGTAAATGATTATCCAGGTGCCTTCACAGCTTTTCCTTATAGAAAGGTAGTGAATGAAGGAAGACACCAAACCATTACCTAGCTCCAATAGTGACTTTGATTAAACCCCTTCAACCCACTGTAGACACGGTTAACTAAACCAAAAATCACAAACATTACAAGGCATTTTTTCGGGGATGATTCTCTATCCCCAGTTGAGTCGCTAGACTGTAGGACACAGAAATCGGCGACGCTGTTCTAGATTCGTGGCCCGGTCGGGAGTACGGAGTAGCCCGCAGGGGACTAAACCGGTGAAATAAAATGGAGTCGCCACCCAGTGTGAACTGGGAAATGATTTAAGGCCGCACTCACCCCTCGCAAGGGAAGACCTCAAACCGTTGGGTTCGGAATGGTCCCTTACTTATGCCACTTGTAATGAACGGATTTATACGATAGTATAACCACGTCTACGCAACATACACATGCAAGAATAACCTATATCTAAGTTTGCATACAACCTATATCTAAGTTTGCATACATATGAGTAGAACCTATATCTAAGTTTGCATGCATAAACGTAAATCGAAATAACGGCAAGCACATAATTTCATGAGCATATTAAATTGATAAGTGCGGAGACATAAATAAATAACAATTGTCTAAACATGAACATTAAAGAGTGATAACTAAACTCCTAATGCGAAAGAAATAACTAAATCATGCATGGAAATAACGTGCTATTTCTAATGAATCATTGATAAATACAAGATTAGATAAAACGAAATATATGCATTTCTCAAGTAGTAAGTGGAGTTGTATCCCAAGTACATACCGCACTACCGTCCATTCGGATTCGGCTACATAATTTACGTCTGGGTTTCCATCCGATATACCATGAAAGATAGCACAAATTCATTCATCCCATGGCCACAACATACATAAATCAACAATACAAATGCGAAGAATTACTAATAAATAATAAAAAGAATGAACGGGAATAAAAAAGGGTGCCATCAGGTCTTACCTTTTAAGTCGCCTCTTGGAAGTGTGTTACGCGGCTGTCGGAAGGGTTAATGCTCTACAACTCCTCCGGTTCACTAGTTCAATGTTTTCCTTCGTCGTCTTGCTGTTTTGGGATGTTGTTTTCTCTATTTTGAGCTTCTGGTTTGGGGTTTGTTGCTCACGGTTTGGGGGCTATTTTTGGTGGTTTAAAGGTGCAGTTTGGGGCTATTTTCAAGGGCTGCAGTTTCGGTGATGTTAGGGCTGCTCACGTTGAAGGTTTATTGTTTGTTTGTACCGAGTTGTTGTTGTGCTGCTAAGTGTGTTGAGAATGGCTGTGCGTGGAGGCTGTGTATTTGCGTCTAGGGTTTAGTGGCTTTTGTTTGAATGTGAAGAGGGGCTGCTTCGGTCAAGGGGGTTGTAGTTTATTTGTTACGGCTCGGTGGGGCAGTGAGGGTTAGGGTGTTGAGCTGTTTTGTGGGCTGTGTATTTTAGGGTTTATTGGCTTCATACGTGAGTGAAGAGGAAGCTTAGGTTTTCATGGCTGTCGTGAATTGGCTGAGAGAGGTGTGTTGTTGTTCTGTGTGTTTGAGTCGGTTGATTGTAGTGTTTTTGTTTTGTTTTTGTGAGTCGGTTTGCATTGTTAAGAAAGAGCTATGGTTTGCCGTAGGTTTCGCGTGGTTGGAGTGAGGGTTTGCTACCTGAGAGGAGTGAAAGGTTTTTTGTTGTTTATGGCGTGAAATAGTCAAAAGGGTAGGGTGCAGCCGTGAGTGATGAGTTAGGGTTTTCTTTTTGTTTGAGAGTGGCAAGCATGGTCCATATGGCTGAGAGTCCAAGGGGAGAAAGAGGATCAGGGAGAGAGGGAGGCGTCAAGGTGTTAGGGTTTCATTGTGGTTTTTAGAGAGAGATGGGCGAGAGGTCAAAAGGGTGTTAGGGCTGCCGTGAAGATGATATGGGTCTAAGAGCTTGGTTTGGGTATCTTTTTATAGGAGATAGTTGAGGTTGTCCTTGTACATGGAGGGAAAGTATCATGCAATTATGGAGGATATCTCCTAATTAGTGTGCTACAAGGAAATGATCTCTCTAATTTAGGGAGGGGAATGTTTTAGTTTAGGAAAGGGATTTATGGGATTTGATTTGATCTCTTTAATTAGGGAAGGTGATTTTATTAGATTTCTTTAATTCGGGAAGGTGATTTGTTTATATTTCAACATGTGTTTAATGTGTTAATTATTATTTTGGATGGGTTTGAATGGGCTTAGGCGTGTGATTGGAAGGCTTGGGCATGTGGTTTGTTCTTTTTGTGGGCTTGGTGTGTGTGGGCTTGGTGTGTGGCTTGCGGGGTTTTGGGCCGAGGATATATTTTAAAACAGAGATCCAACGAGAAAACCCAAAGCTAAGCAAATGAATTAAGTCCAACAAGGTATTGATTTCTGACTTTTCCCTTCCGACGTCCGTTTCTCGCGACTTCCGCAACTTAAAGGGTAGTGCCTCCATACGAGGCTCATTATCGGGACTTATATGCAAAAATGCAGTACCTACAACAATACATCACATACATATGTTTATTGGACTTATTACTTCAAGTTTATTTATGTACAACTAATAAGGCAATCACTATAATTTATCTTCATGCTCATTATTTTCATACACCTACATACTTACAACACCAATATCAAAGCCTTTACTTAGCATACTCCTTCGGCCAAAGCACTACACTCGCAACTTAGAAACTTTTCAGTATATCGAACTTCGACTCATGCTAATACAACTTAAGACTCATTGTATTATTATTATCAACACACACATCAAGTTATCAACACAAACACAAAATTATCACAAATTCTTCATTATTATAAACATATTCAGCCAACATGGAACATGAATGGATCTTAATGGTGTCAACACACATCATCCCAAACATCATGCAAGACATCTATTCAAGTTAATTTCATTATAATTTGTCATCTATTAATCAAAACCTAAAACCCACACAAGAAGTTTAATTCGGCCAAATCAATGAACTTACCATTTTGAAATTCTCATCACAGTATCACCCAAGACATAATATAGTATCACTCAAATACATGAATCAATTTCCTTCATAAACAAAAATAACAAAAACAACTCCCTATCAATGTCATAACATATATATGATTCATATTTAAACAAACTCAATTACCAATACCCACTTAGCCTAGCTTTACTCTAAAAGGTTTTACATATTTACCACATCACAATAAATATTACAAACATAACTAATCACCACTTTATTTTAAATACCAAAATCAGGGTAGTAAGATTACCAATCTACAACATACGTTAAGTTTTTATCAACACAACATACTCAACTTACATTGCACATAACCTAAACTCATGTCAATACATTCCTAAGCATGAACCATAACAATTCTTCACCAAAAATCACAAAATCAATCCTTCCCCACATAAATATGTATTTAGCCACACCCTTAAATTAATAAACTTGAAGGTTTCAATTACAATATAGATTTTCTCAACACAAGTCAATAGAACTCATACTAAAGCATCACTAAATATATGAATCACAACAATTTATCAACATAAGAACAAAACTCAACCCTCCTATCACAAGCATAATTTGGATAAAGTGACCTACTAACCATCCTTAAAATTTACCTATCAATACACAAACACATCTCACTTTATAACACCTAAACAAACATGAATCATTGCCCAAACAATTTAATTTCAACACTTATCATGCTTGCCAAATTCGACCAACGCCCTAGGTATGGGGAAAAATTGGGCATTCAAAATAAGACATAATCCATGCTTATTTCATCACCAAATACATAAATCATCATCACCCATCAATAAAAAGAAAACAAAAACAACCCGACACTACTCTTTACATTCAGCCAACCCCTTAAAGTTAAGGAAAAATTGGTATTTTCACTATAATACATAATACATGTTTAAATTATCACCAAATGCATGATAATGCTTGTTAGTAACTCAAACAAGGCTTAAAATGCAACAATGGAGTTCTAAGGCCCTAGGGTGAATTTTGGGATTTGTGTAATCAAGTTTAAAATTGAAAAATAGAAGTGGGAAGAAGAAAGAAAGCTTACCATGCTTGGAAATGAGCTTGAATGCTTCAAAATGCTTAAGAAAGTGAAGAAGATTGAAGGCAAAAAAATGGCGTGGGAGGAAGGCTTTATCCACGTTTTAGAAGCATAAGGAAGATGAACGAATAATGTTCTTTTTATAGAGAAGGCTGATTTTTTCTGATTAAAAGAAGTGGCTCACATTTTGCCATATGTACAACTTATTTCAAAGTTCATAGTTACTATTCATCTTAATTTTAAACTGTATTTTTGGCTAGTTTCAGCTCCGAAGTTTGAAAAATATTCATCACGAAAGTTGTAGTACTTGGTCTCAGCTTTCCAAAGATATAAAGTTCACTAAAATCGAACATCGTATGAAAATATTACGGCCGAAATACCGAAGGCTGTCCTGATCGAGTTAAAATTTAAATGAACCATAAACCCTAGTTTTAGAAACCATTCCCAAGTAATTTTTCAAGCCAACATTTGACCAAAATAAATTGCCCAATCTTTACTCAATTTGTCGAATTTTTAAGGACAATATTGTTTAAAAAATTAATTTTATCTCATAAAAAATTTTAACACATGTAAAGACTTAAAAAACAAAGCCTTTAATAAGTTAATCAAATTAATTTATATTCACACATGTGTCTTGACACATACACCAATTAAAATTAATTACAAAATGAATAATATATAATTAATATATGTATTACATGTGTCACAACACATGTATTAATAGTAACCATATATTATTTATTATTTATTTATCAAATAAATAAATAATTTAATTAATTAATAATATGTGTCTAAGATTCAGATTTAATCTAATGTGTATCTAATTGAATTATGTATCAAATACATATACATATAAGATATTAAATACCCCATCATGTGTAATAATTATGAATAATCTGTATCATTCATAATTAATTGCCCAAGTTCTCAACGAGTACACTTCATATAGTGTGACTCTCTAAGTTCAAGTATATCGTATGTAACACATTCCATATCCATAATTTACCCACTTGCAAATTATGACGACCATATACAATCATATTGAACCATTCAAGTCGAGTTCTAAGCACATCACCCTCTGTCATAGGCTATCCGAATTGCACTAGAGATATAGATAAGAACGTCAAATCTCCACACTTTAAAAATCACATATGTGTCACGACATATTCGTGATTCTTTATACAAATACTCAAAATTTATTTCCATAGTATACCTCAGCCAATGATTTAAAGAATCACAAATTAGATACCTAAATTTCACACACTGATCTGACGAATCCTCTCTGAATACATCAAATGATATAATAAGCATTAGTCCACACCCAACAAACAA
Organism: Zanthoxylum bungeanum; assembly: GCA_019454045.1. NCBI lineage: Eukaryota > Viridiplantae > Streptophyta > Magnoliopsida > Sapindales > Rutaceae > Zanthoxylum > Zanthoxylum bungeanum. The sequence goes on from SKCR01024326.1 coordinate 146,698, forward strand.
GCGAAGGTCTGGTCTAGATTGACTGGTGGGATGACTAATTTCAAAGTGTGGAGAATCATGCATATTTCCATAATGGTATCTCAAGTCAAAGGAACAGATATGCTACTTGACTCGGGAAAATTCTTATTGACGTTGGTATGCCATCTATCAGGAATGCTTCTGGTGAGTCATTCAATGCTCATCAAATAAACACATACATGTCTATATGAGTCTCCTAAGACTCATGGTTCATTGGGATCAACCATCGGACCAAATCTCAATATACGACATGCACTAATCTCAATGAGTTTTATTAACCGACCCGTATCAGCAAATCTTGACCATGAATTTTATTTGAGAATAAACCACAAGTAGTGACACCTCTCGATGTTAATTACAAGTCTTGTTGTAACTTTGTGACTACTGTATATTCTCGGGTTTTTATCTAATATATATTACTAATCATCAGTTAGTTTCGATTTAAACTAAATTAGATCAAATATGTACATAGAATACAAGAATTATAATTATTTATCGGGTAATATTATGGAAAAATATTCATGAATATTCATGAATATGTCATAAATACGATACAGATTGACGCTCAAAGCACCAACTGCAACAATCTTATCCTTATAATATAGCACAAATTCTCCCCGTAAGGCAAAGCATCACAATCTTTCTTCTGTTTTATAAGAAGTGATCACTTTCCCTAATAACAATCAGATTTAGGTGAGATTAGGGTTTCTTAGGCATCAAGTAACCTTTTTTTTTTTGAAGGTATTCTCTTGCCTAGGTTGAATTAGGGTTCTTTGGTACGTTCAATAAGGTTTTCAATTTAAGTTTGAGACTCACGAAATATTTGATCTTGCACGAAATGATTTAGGGGCCTCACGAAGCATTTCTTTGTAGGCCAAAATTTGCTAAATGAACTTAGCCAATGATTCGTTGTGTATTGGACCTTGCTTTGTATTCGTGCTTTTTAAACCACAGTTAGGGGTGTGCATTAATCGGTTTTAACCGATTAACCGAACCGTTCCGACCCATTTTTTTTATTACGATTCGGTTAATTCGGTTAAATCGGTTATTGAGGTTAAATTTTTTTTTAACTTTTTTGGTTATTCGGTTCGGTTACGGTTATGAGATTCGTATAACCGAACCGACCGATTAACCGAAATTAAACCATATATATATATATATATATATTAGCACGTACGAATCCTTTAATTTTTTAGAGTTAAGATAATATGCATGTAAACTTTCAATTGGTTGTAGTTATATTGATTTAATAATACTACCCGAAAATAAAATTGATAAAATTCAAATGACAAGCTGCATTAACAGCTTGGTTTTGACTTTTTTTAATTTCTCTCAAGAATTAAAGGTAAAAATACATAAAATTTTCAAATGTGTAGATTTTGCATCGTGGTGGATTCGTGACCCTTAAAATTTCTAACATGGCAGGTTTGGAAGGAAATATGAGGCCGTGACAATCATCGAGGGTTTAAAAAATATTTCTCTCGCATGTAATTAAATATATATATATATATATATATATATATATATATATATATATATATTTAATCAAATATTTGTTAGAATCAGTATTTTTAGAATCGGATATGTGATTGAATTAGTGATCCAAAAAATTTAATGCGTCAGTGGTTCGACTGGTTGAAACGTTCCGAAAAAATCGGTAGAACCGACCTACATCATATATAATTTTACTAATTAAAAATTATAGAAAATGTTAAATTTTAATTTATTGGATTGGTTAATAACCGAATTAACCATAACCGACCGAAATATAATGGTTAATTGGTTAATGATTATATGTCATAAATTGATTAAATCGGTCATACTTTTATTTAACCGAAAATTTCGGTTATGGTTAAAAAATCAAAAATTAACCGATCGATACACACCCCTACCCAGAGTGATTTTTCTAGTCAAAGTGGCTTGAATGTACTATAATTATAGACCTGACCTTGGAGTCTACTGTCGATTTTTAGATAGGAAGAATAATTATTAAAAGTATAAAAGAAAATGCTATATCGCAGTCAATTGAGAACCCACATAAAGGAAAATACGAAATTCATGTAAATATGGATCAGAGAGCAGAAAATCAATGAACCAACAGAGGAAAGGGTAGGGGGTTTAGTCTATAGACGTTGTTGAGTGTTGAGCCCAAAAGTAAAGTAAAACCCTAACCTGTAGTAAAAATTTAGACTGAAGAAATGTCGGCGAATGCGGAGTGCCTGGTGACGATTGCTGAGATAGAGGGAAGAGGAAGAGGTTTTGTATCCACGCAATCTCTAAAAGCAGGCCAAATCGTCCTCAGAGATTCTCCAATTCTCCTATACTCTGCTCTCCCTTTTATCAATTCTTCCTCCTATTGTCACTATTGCTTCAGAGGAACATTGTATTCTTCTTCATCATCATCGTCGTTGTCTTCAATTTGCTCTTCTTGCTCAGTCGCCTTCTGCATACCCAAGTGCCTGACAGCCGCAACGTCATCCTCACACTCTCCTTATGTCTGCCAAGCTTTGTCCGGTCTCCGTAACTGCCCCGACGCCGTCAAGTTGCCTTTAGAACGACAAGTCCAAGCGCGTTTTTTGATCGCCGCATATAATTTAGCCATTTTGAATCCTTCCCAGTTTCAGATTTTGCTTTCCCTTCACGGCAATCCTAGTGATAATGATTCCTCCGCTGCCCATTTCCTTCACTCCTCATCTCATCTCTCTGTCCTCTTCCTCCTTCAACTTTTATTCCTTCGCTTGAACTCACGGCTGCTCTTCTCGCCAAGGACAGGCTCAATGCCTTTGGCTTGATGGAACCTTTCATTGACGATCAAGATGGGCAGAGATCAGTTCGTGCTTATGGAATTTATCCCAAGGCTTCTTTCTTTAACCACGATTGCCTTCCAAATGCTTGTAGGTTTGATTATGTGGACACTGCAGCTACTGCCGAGGAGAACAACACTGACATTGTTGTTAGAATGATTCATGATGTTCCCCAAGGCAGGGAGATTTGCTTAAGTTATTTCCCTGTCAATTTGGATTACTCCACTAGACAGAAGATATTGCTAGACGAATATGGCTTTGCCTGTGACTGTGATCGCTGCAAGGTTGAAGCAATTTGGTCTGACAATGAGAATGATAATGTTGATGAGAACTACGGAGAAGTTATGGATGAAGATCACGATGAACAAATGGTAGCCTCTGATGCTGAAATTGGCGGCGACACTGATTTCCCTCATGCATATTTCTTTATGAGATACATGTGTAATAGAGATAACTGTGGGGGAACATTGGCCCCCTTACCTCCTTCGGATGCTACTCCTTCTACTGTTATGGAGTGTAACCTCTGCGGAAACATAAAGAATGATGCTATTGGAGGATAAGACACTGTTGGGTGGATGACTAGCAGAAGATCTGCTATTGCTGTAAGTCTTCAATTTCTTTCTTTTTGTTAGTGACATTATGTTTATTTCCACCTTGATCAAAAATTGAGCTACATAGATCAAAAAGGATATTAGTTACAGTTCAGCCTGTATAGATGGGTCGTATATTAATTCACAATTAGTTGTTTTAATCATAGGATACCTAATTTTCAGTAGATGTGGACAAAGATCATAATTTTCTTCCATTCAAGTGATAGGAAATATGGAGGGAGTTGCGGAGAGGTGACACTAGTAGACCAATATAGGTATGGGATGAATGCGGGCAAGAAAATACCATTTGAATAGACTGGTGCAAGATTGATAAGGGTTGTCTTGGGAGTCTTTAAAGCCATTGCCATTGAATACCCTTAGTTCATGATTCTATCATCATGCTTGCAATTTTGTATTTGTCTGAGTTTATATCTTACCATCATTGCAAGTGATGTTTCAAGTGGTGGGTCACTTCTACATTATTTACCAAATTATCCTTTGTGCGTATAGCAGTTCTGAATTAGCTTGACACATTTGTTTGGTTGGAATTAAATCGTTGGGATATAACTAGTGGAAAATATTATTTATACCCAAAGTTGATAGAACAATATTGGACAGGATTTTATTTTTCAACGTTATTATTTTTGTTATTAATTCAGGATTTCTATTATGAATACTTTCCTTTTAGAACCTATAAATAGTAATGTTTTAGGACTTCTACATTCAAGTAATATAAAAAAAGGTCTTTTGACAAATTGGAGGAAGATCCCTTCTAGCATTTGTATTTTCTTTTTCTTTAGTTTTCTTGATAGAACTATAGGGTCCAATGAAATTGGTATGAGAGCATTAATCTTGTCTATGCCCTTAACCCGAAAACAAAAACAACAGTGGGGTATTTATGATTTGAGACAATACTCCATGGCTCTTACGAATACTTCCTAATAAACAGATTTGGCAGAAACAGAGGCAAGAATTGGGGAAAGGCTTGAAGAAAAGTTTTCTAAAGAGATTACTGAATATAAAAAAAGTTTTTTACATCATTGTTAAACAGTTGTTGACTTGTCACACAAGAATCTGATAGAATTGTCGTAATAAGAAAGTAAAAAGGAACAATGTCAGTTTGGAATCGTTTGTAGAAAACCGAACCAAATTCCATTACCACCCTTAGTTTAAAACGAGGATCTAAACCAATTTCTGGATCAGGCTATGGAAAACTAAACCAAATTATTGGTTCGGAATGAACTATCCGAATTATGGTTGTGTGAGTGGAATGAACTATCCTTTTTTTCTGTGGTGATTTTTGTCATTACCTCGAGCTATGCAAATTTATTTAGTAGTACTTTCGTCTACCTAATATGGAATGATGTGCTGACCTCTCTCTTTCTATTCATGTCCCCTTTTATTGGGCCTATCTCTTTCATGCTTATGAACTTATTGGTTGTTCTTGTTGCAGGACTCCGGAGAGGAAACTGCTGCATTTTATTTTATTTTCCAAAAGGAGTTCGAAGTATTTAATTTAGGTCACACATTTACAACATAGATCACATTTTGTGGTTCTTATTGATTTTCCTATGGGAGGATTTTGTTTCTCAATTGTTGATGTATGACTCCATAATCTAGTTTGCATTGCATTGCATTGATCTCGTTTGGAAGTGGTACTTCATATGAAAGTATCCGGTGTAATAATGTAACTTTAGTTTTTGTGGGGCTAATAACTAATGTCAGCGTGCGTGCGTGCGTTTTGTCTTTGAAATGTGAATGGGTCCAGCCAGATACTTTCGCAAATTAGGGGATGGGGTTTTCATAAAGGAGTCAAAATTGTTGTCGATGACTCGGCAGTATCTTAATTTATGCTATTTAATTGTTGATTAACCACCAATTAATTGATGAGTATCGATGATTATATACAAATCGCTAGGGGTGTTCATAAGGGTCGGGTCCATCCGCGACCCGACCCGACTCGATCCGCGTGGGTTCTAAAAAAAATTTGAAAAATTTCAACCCGACCCGACCCGAAATTTTCGGGTTGGGCAACGGGTTTGATACTAAAACTCGATCGGACCTTATAATATTTTTATTATTTTTCTAAAAATTTTATTATTATTTTTTAAAAGTTTTTACTATTATTTCATTTGTTTATTACTTTTTTTTGTATTAAAACTTTATATATATGATAATTTTTGGGACATAAAATAACTAATATTTATATTTCAAAGTAATTAATTTTTTATGACCCGACCCAAACCCGATCGGGTTCCACCTTCGATCGACCCAATCCGCGACACGACCCGACCCGATCGGGTATCACAAAATTTCAAAAAACCCGACCCAACCCGACCTGTGAACACCCCTATAAATCGCTACACAAGTGATTGTTCTGATTTATTTTCGATAGTACAATGCTGCAAGTTGGTTGAATTTTCCCTGTAATTGGCTAATTTTTTAGATTAATCTCCAATTTATTGATAGTTTTCTAACAATATTGCAATGTGGTTATGTGATCGCAAATTTACTACTGTACGTAATCGCACATATTCTTCAAGTAATATAATGACTTATAGTCAGATTTCATACTCACATGTACTTATTATTTCTCCTATTAATATTAAAACTATGATACATAACTTAAATTAAATTATTGGTTGTGAGAGAGATTAATTTATCTAAAATTAATTGAAAGATTGAATAAAGAGCATGCAATAATTTTGGAAATAAACTTTATATGCGAGAAGAACCTAAGGTTGTGATTTCACCTAAGCACCAATGAGCTCATGCAATTTTCGTTCAATTGGGTGGTTGTTATGAATTGTTAACCTAAAATGCTAAACTATGTACAAGCTTCTTTCGATGGTCAGGTAAAT